>LNAC01000192.1:2594273-2610948 GCA_002007465.1 Ailurus styani
CCCCCGCCCCCCGCCCCGCCGCACCCTCCCCAGGAAACCAAATGCAGGAGGCAGGGAGCCCTGGAGCTGGGCCAGCCCTGTGTCTTTATTTCCATGGCCTCCCTGCTTCTCAAGCTCTTATTTCTAATCTTCATTGCCACCAGCAGGTCCAAAGCAGGCCTAGGTCTTTCAGTGGCCCACTGCCCGACGGGCTTCCAACAGACAGCAAGGGGATCTCCCTCCTTGCACTGGGCGCTTTGCATACACGCAGATGAGACAGGAAACGTGTGCCGTCTGTCCCTAGACCTGGACTCACACACATCACCGCGGACTGTCCATTCCAGCGACACGGAGGAAATTCTGGGGGGCGAGCCCGGAGGACAGAAAGGGTGGTGGGCCGAGCAGCTGCTCGCAGGCGGCCTTCCCTTCATCGGGGGGAGGAGGGTGTGCAGGGCTTCCCACGGACGTTAGCAGGTGCCCCCTGGGAAGGGTTCTGTGGTCACCCAGGACAAGCGTTGGGAGAAACAAAGAAAAAACGACATTCTCCTACTCCGCTCAAGGGTGCTTGTGACTCCAGGGGAGTCAGGCCAGTTTCTGAGACTGAGTGGGCCGCGGCGCCCTTCCCCCCTCCCCCAAGAAGTACCCTCTATTCCCTGGAACATGGCTTGCGAGCTTGCGAGCTGCTGGAGCAGGGTAATCTAAATTGTGTCCTGACCTCAGCAATTTAAAACACGCAACCAACAATGGTGTATCCTTTGTTTTCTTCTCCTTCGGTCAGTAACGAGATCCGAGAGGTTTCTGTCTTGCCAGAATTCTTTATTTATTTACGTTAACAAAGGGGGGATAAGAGAATAGCACCCCCAACAACGGTTTCACTCCTTTTTTGTGCTCATACACTTGGGTCTCGGCCTTCACCTTGCTGGAGGGGGCGCTTAATTACTTACAGGCTTTGCCAGAGCCGCTCTCGGTTCAACCGTACCACTGTTTACACTGCAGCCCACATCACAGAACCCCACGGACTGTGGCTCCTCCGCGTCCCCCTTGGAGGTCAAGGCTGTGCTTTCAGCGATACCCACAGAAGAGTTTCGGAGGCCCCAGCCCCCTTGCTGGAGAGCGCACGGATCCGGGGATCGGGCCCCCTGCCCTGCGCAGGAGGCTGCCTTTCACCCCCTCCCCAAACCTCCCCCTACCCCTCCCCCCCACACCCAGAGATGTCAGTTAAGATTCCTCACCAGCCACTCAGCGAATTCTCTGGCATCATCCCGCTGACAGACTCTGCAAGCCCTCCCCCCGCCCACAGCCAGAGCCCCAGCAAAGCCAGACCATCGTCTCAAGATGGAGGGTGACCGCCGTCCTTCCCCTGCCTGGATGGGCTTCCCGGCCCGCCTTTCCAGAGAATACCGAGAAACCATGGAGCCTCCCCCGCAGGAAAACACTTGCATGGCTGACTAATCAGCAATAATGCTGCCCATGACCCATCCGCAAAAATCTTCAGCGCCTTGAAATCTAAATTACTCTGATGTTTCTCCCCCCAAAATTAGGGATAATATTATAATTTCAAGTCATGCCGGAGCCATTTCTCCCTTCATTGGATACCAAGCTCAAGATGTTACAGGAAAAAGAAATAGCTTTTACCGTTGATACAAGAAATTTAAAAGACAGACAAGTGTGAGCAAACAGAAGCTGTCACATCAAATACGGTGGGGGGGGGCGGGGGGGATCTCGAAAAAATGCCAGAAATGCTCAAGTCTAAATAAAGTCATTTATTTGTTATTTTAACCCCTTCGCTGTCAGTCACCAGTGAGGCCAGCGAGGCCAGCGAGCCCCGCGGGCATGGGAGGGACAGGGGAGAGCTCTCTGGGGCCCCCCCCATAGCGGGCCCGTCACAGGGTCCCCTGAGTCCCCTGGTCCCCCGACAGGGTTTCCAAACACAGGCTGTGCCGCCAATGCTTCTCTGCTCCCGACCGCTCTGTGGGCATCACTTCTTCAGAGAACTTAACCATGTCCCACGGCCACCCCCTCAAGCAAAGAAACTAGACCTTGGGTCACCCAAGGGCGGCGGCCACACACCGATCACTTGCGTCCGCGGGAGGCAGGTCCGCGGCCGAACGGGGTGGGAGTCATTTCTTGAATTTAGTGTCCTACACAGCTAGCACGCAACTCCGAGATGTGAGTCTTTGGGAAAGGGGAGAAGACAGAACCCAGACAGACCTGGGGCGCATCCCTTGCTCCTTCCTGGTCACGTTCCTAAGCCTGTTTCCGAGGTCAGGCTGATGTGCTTTTATAAAAAACTGAGTAAGTCTGGCGAAAGAGCATCGCTACTGATGGCCTCCAGAACTAGAGGCAAAGTATTTCTGGTTAAGATGGATCGATCGGGCACCGACGGTGCACACTTTAGGGGGCCCGAGATGAGTAAGTCACAGCTCTGTCCCCGAGAATCTACCCCCACCACCCCCGCTCTCTCGGACTCACTGAGGCTTCTATTTCCAACAAACTGCTTCGGCGGTGGCTTGCAGGACCTCCCAGCCAAGGGGAGTCCACAGACCACGCTCCCACCTGCGCTCGGATCGCTTGACGCGCCTGGTCTCCAAACTTTCCCCAAGTGCCCACCCATCCCTCCCTGGTAGGGGGCCCACCCTGAGCTGCCACGCACCAGCGGCTCCCAGAGGGGAGCCTGGGAGCCATCCTGGGTCCTCGCCCCTCCCTGAAGCCAGCTAGCTCCTCAGCACTGTACCCAGAACCCCCACGGTCCTCCGGGCCGCTCCATCTCCACGGCCTTGCACCCTCGATCACCACCCCCCAAGTCAAACACACTCATCTCTGCTCAAGACACTTCCTTGAGCCCCGAGCCCATGCCAGTCCCACTCCAGGATCACGCCCTCCTGTCTCAGGGTGCCCGCCCTACCTGCATTTCCTCTCCTCTGCTCCTTGGCACCAGGCACTGTGCCCGACCAGGTTTACACAACTCGACTGTCCTACTAGTACTGGATGCCTCATGGGCAGGATCCCCGATGCTGGGCTTGGGGAACCCCTGGGGCCTGATACAGGGTGTGAGGCAAGCCAGGCCCTTAAAATGGGACCGAGTGAGAGGAGCCTCGTCTATGTCCCAAAGCAACGCCCTTGGACCTTTAACAGGTAATGCTCGCTGGCTTTCCAAAGAAGTCTGCTTAAATGAAATGCTGTGCTTTTCCAAGATCGTCACGAACAGGAGGAACGTGCAGGGTCTCCCACCCAGACTCAGAGGCTGCCTGGGGCTCATGTGACCATTTCGCCACATTCCCCAGATTCCTCCCATCTTGCCGCACCTTGGTCTTAGGACCTGCTCGGCGGTTCCTCACCTCGTGCAGATTTGCTGTGGGTGGCAGAGAAGGTGCCTCTGTGGTCCCCGACACCTGGTGGCGGCCACCTGCCCGCCCGCCGTGTCACGGCTGCCCCGACTCCTCGGCGTCGATGCCGGGGGAGCCGCTCCCAGAGGCCCCCTCCCGTGTGCGACTCCAAGGGACGCGAGGGACGCGCGGCCATGTGTTCTCAGCCCAGACATTCTGATGTGGGTTTCTGTGTGGGAGAGGAAGAGATGCATACACTCCGCGAGTCTAGGATTTGTGGCTTGTGTTATCTCACAACTTCACATTTGGAAGAGGTATTTTAATTTCTTATGAGTTGTGAAAATAATTATGTAATTCTGCCACCTTCTTAAAACTAAGATATTTCAAACTGACTCCATGTAGTCTGGGGCTGACGCCCTTAAGGGGACTTGGCTTTTTTTTTTTTTCCCTTGGAGTTTTCAGCCAATTTGTGCCAAACAAACTCTTGAGTTGTTAAAACAGTTCGTGATGGAGAACCATCTTGCATAAAAAAGTAAAGGAAAATCCTTCTTCCCTCCCAAAATTAACTGTCAACAATGACTTCTGAAATACAAATGCCGTTGGCAGTCTCAGCGAAGCCCACTTTCCGGTTGGTTTTAGGACTCCCGCGGCCCCCAGAGCTGCCAGTTTTCCCCCATCGTCCTGCCTCACGCTTGTTTATCCTTCCCTGAGTCTCCCTTATTCGTCCTCAGTTGTTTAGGAACCTAGGCAAAGGTTCGAGCAGATTGCACCAGCAAACGCAACTATGAAGTTCTCAACGGTGTATTTTAAATGATTGCCCCAAAGGCACTTCTCTGTCGAAAGCCTTCCACTCTCGGGTTACCCCTGCCAACCATGAAGTCACTTGGTCATCAATACTTCTGAGCAGCTGCACCATCCCAGACCTCGTGTGGGGCTTAGAGGCACTGAGCAAGCAGGCAGACGAAATCACAGACCCACAGGGGACCACAGGAAGTTCATACTTCAACATCACCCACAGCCGACCGCGTGACATTCACACTGCAAGGTGATGGTTTCGTTAAATACAGACCAGAGATTGTCAGTACTTAGAATGTGTTTATCATTTCTTCCAGGGCATAAGTTTTTTTTTTCTCATATGTATTTCATATTCCTAGCTGGAGGAATATCAAAAAAATCTGAATATCACCATCTGGAAGTTATGCCATGGGCTCCAGTGGGCAGGATTAGAGCCGGGTTTCTCTTCTCTCCGTAAAAGTGTGTTTCTTCTGCTTTGAAATGAGCACAGACACGTTTGATCCCCGGATGAGACCGACGCAGGCTCTGAACAGCCCTGAGCCCCCACCCTCCGTGCTTGGAGGCTCCTGGGATTCTCCAGTGCAGAGGAATGGGGGCATGGGATCGTCTGTGACTCACTCGCCCGGCACATCGAACGTGCCGACACACACGCGTGCCAGTGACGCAGCGCCCCGCTACTCGCCGAGCAGTCTGCTGGTCTACCTGGGTCCCGGGTGGGGCAACGGAGCCCCCGGGAGCCACTCCAGTTTCGAAAGCATGCGGTCACCACCAAATGCTTCACAAGGCGTCACTCCCCTTCACTAGCGTTCCCGTCGCTGGCTACTTTTGAAACGACTGGTATTCTTAAGGGACAGAGGCTGTTTTTTTGAAAACACTCACTTCGTATACGTCTAGTGCATCACGTTTCCGTTTGTACGTCTTTCCATGTCCACCCACAATGCCTTGTCCTGTCCTCATGTGGTCCTCTCTCTTGCAGACCGGCCCGGGAGCTCCTGAAAGAAGCCTCGCCACCTGGCCCGTGAGACACGTGCGAGACCCAGGATGATTTTTAAAATTAAAATCGTATTTAAAAATGTTTTTAATTGTTATTATAGATGTAGCTAGAAAAGTGTGGCTATGGCTCATGTCAGGGAGATCACTGCCTGTGCTCTCTTCTATGAATCTCACGGTTTCAGGGTCTCACTTAGGTCTTTAATTCTTTTTGAGTTTGCTTTGGTGTACGGTGTAAGAGAGCAGACCAGTTGCATTCTTCTGCATATAGCTGTCCCGTTCTCCCAGCACCACTTGTTGAAGAGACTATGCCTTCCCCACTGTAGATTCCTGCCTTCTTTGTCAGAGATCATAGCCACTGTGGAAAACAGGATGGAGCTTCCTCAAGAAATTAAAAATAGAAACACCATACGATCCAGTAATTGCGTGACTGGGTATTTACCCAAAGAAAATGAAGACTCTAATTGAAAAAGACACACGCACCCCTATGTTTACTGCAGCATTGTGTATGGTAGCCAAGCTATGAAAGCAGCTCAAGTGTCCGTTGGTAGACAAATGGATAAGGAGGCTATGATATAGAATAGATACAGGGGAATATTACACAGCCATGAAAAGGATGGGCTCTTGCCATTTGCAACAACGTGGATGGGCCTAGATGGTATCACGGTAAGTGAAATAAGTCAGGCCGAGAAAGACAAATACCATATGCTCTCACTTATATGTGGATTCTAAAACAAACAAACAAACAAAAAGAATCAGACCCATATATACAGAGAACAAACGGATGGCTGCCAAGGGGCAGGAGTGGGGAGTGGAAAAAATGGGTGAAAGGGAGTGGGAGGCATGGCACAGGGATCCCAGCCAACAATACTGTCATAAGATGGCATGCGGTGTGCACAGCGTAACGTACATGGTTGTCCAATCAGTACGCTGTACACCTGGAACTAAGGTAACACTGTGTGTCAGCTAGGCTCAAGTTCAGAAGTTTAAGCATTTTAAATAAAATCAAATTGCCTTTTTAGCTCTCCCCTGTTAACTACTAGTTAACAGTTTGCATTGTGTGTAGAGTCCGTATTGGTAACATACCATTAGCTCTTTCTTAAATTTTCATAGGACAAATTTGGTCTGGAAACATGCTCTGATGATCCCTCAGGGATGGTGTCCACACTGGGTGAGCCTTCCTAAATCCCACAGCTATTAGGGGGGCCTGCTAGAGATGTCTATTTCAAGTCTATTTCAAGTCAGAAATGCCTGCCCTGGTGAAACCGGTCCAATAGCCCTAACTTAGGCCCAATTCGTATTTATCGTTAGATGGTCGGTCACACAAATGAAGGACTCCCAGATGCCTCTTTCATGCTGAGAAGCAGAGCTGCACATCCCGGAGGCCTGACCTCGGGTGAGGCATCCGGCCTTCCCGAGCAGCGGTTCCCCCCCCCCGTGAGATGGACGTGTTAAGAGCACCCAGCCCGTCACACAGACAGTGGGAATAAATGAGTCATCAGGCGAAGCCCACAGGACAGCAGCGGGCAGAGGCAGCCGTGAACTAAGACATTCGCTCTCTAATTCCTTTGGCCTCGGGACGACGCAACGGAAGATGTTCACAGCGCCGCATGAGGTTCTCTCCAGGAGGAAGAAGTCTATAAACCATTGCAATGATGCATTTACAATAATGCATTACACGACCCGTACTCAGATCTTCGACCCAAAATGCTCTCTTTCCATAAGCAAGACCCACATGGTGACTCCGTCTACACACAGCAAACCAGCTTTATAGTCGGATGAGATCAAATGCCTGATCTCTCACAATGTTTTGTACAAACTGGTATACATGTGTGGACCCAATCCTCAATATTTTTTACCAAGTTACCTTAACTATGTCATCAGAAAGCTTTTTGGTGGACAGCTTTGCACCTAACTTTATAGTTGGAGGATAAATTAATAATAGCAGTGTCGTATATTGTACACGCACTTTCTGAAACATTAGGTATAAGGTATTCAAATACTGGGCGTGTTCTGGGCTCAGGAAACAAAGCCCCTCGACATTTATAGCATGATCTAGCTCGGTTATCCAGCTGAACTGGGTAGGGAGGCATCTGGATTTTACTTTCCCACACTCTTCATGTACGTTGGAAAGGTCTTTACGTGGGGCAACAGTTCACAGTCTGAGTTGGCTCTCTCTTCTCTCCGACACGAGGATAACTGCAAGGTGGGAAAGGCTCTCCGTGGAAAAGAGCATGCCCAGGAAAACAGATCCATGGAAGGCAGGACTGGACAAACTACGTGGGCTCCCGTCACCACTGACTTCCGCGACCACTGACTTCCGTCAGACGTTCTACTAAAAACTAAAAACTTTTTGCAGTCTAAAAGCAAACTGCTCCAGAAAGCAAGCGTCTCTTTCTCAGCTGGGATGTGCTCTTACCACGCCAAGTGGCACTGATCATGCACCCGGCCCGGACCCGGGGAGAGCAGGCTCCTGCGGCTGATCTTGGTGACGTTAACCAATCTTCCACAACAGGAGGAAGGTGAAGCTCTGGAAGCTTCTGAGGCTCGCCCAAGGCCCTGGGCTGAGGCGCATCGGTACGAGGCCATCTCCAGGCCCTTCCCTTAGACCTTGCTCATGCCTCCCTCTGCAAGGGACCAGCCTGGCGTCAGCACCCGCCTGCCAGGTAGGCCTGGGGAACTGGCCAGCTCTGGGGCCCTGGCTGTTCCTCCTCCATCGGGAGGAAGAAGAAAGAAGCCTTCCTCTCGGGTCCCCAGTGGTGCCAAGGAGCCTCTGAGGCCCCCATTTCCCGAGCCCTTCCTCCGCAGCAGCCATGACCCTGCAACCCAACCGAGAGCCACACACTCACACGCTCGGTGTTCTGATTTCGGAGGCCGTGTTCACAGTCATTTCCTAGCTCGAGGTAGCTACAGGGAGGAGAGGCTGGTAACAGGGCTGCTGCTGTCCCCCAACAGCCTACAAGATGTACAAAGCACATGTACAGACATACATACACATGCTAATAACCGAACAACGTCCGGGAGCAACAAATGCTTCCATCTCTTCAGGACTCAGACACTGAGAACCTACACAATCACATTCACAGGTAACAGGCTAATATTCTTCATATAGCATTTGAGAAAAGTACAGATCACTTGCAAGACCAGGATCCAGAGACCTCAGTTTTTCTGATTTTGTTTTTGAAAAACCCTGTCTTCTCCTTAACAGACCGATTACATCACCACACACTTCGCCAAGTGTCAGGCACCGGGCACAGGACCTTCCCCGGGCTATCGGGTGAATCCTTACGAGAGCGAGCCGATGACGACACGGACGCCCACGTCTATAGCAGGTGAGGGGACACAGGTGCGGGTGATGACTGACCCGCGTGTCACAGCACCCCGCTGAAGGCCGCGGCGGGACCCGAGGCAGCAGCCTCGCGGCTCTGTTCCCCTCAAGCTGTCACTGAGCAGAGGGTCCAAAGGCTTGGCCGTCTGTTACATGACTCACCTTCTCCGCAGGGACGAAGCGTAGAAAAGAGTGTGTGCTTTTCATGAAGGAGCTCTCTTCCCAGTCCGTCCTGATCTATAGGGACCTACATAAAAAAATACAGATAAAGGATATCTTAGTGATTGACAGACTTACTACGTTAACTTAAAAATGATTCCAGACAACAGCGAAGTGACTTCCCATCCATTATAGATTCCATAATGGTTGGGTTGAGGCTATCGGTCAACAGGAGTGTTGGACCCTGGGAAGAAGAATGAAAAGTATATGGGGGTGGGACCCTCCCTTGACCCAGAGATCAGAGTCGGGTTCTGATCTGCTCTTTTATCTGATCAAAGTCAGAGAAGTTGCATATTCCAGAAAGTTCTGCTCTTCCTGACATGAGCTTTGTTCCACACCAGAACATGGCAGACAGAAGACTAATAGGAACACTGTGTGCTAACAACCCTGGAATTAAAATTTTTAAAAATAAAGAAAAAGGTTTAAACTCCATATTAAAAAGAAAAATGGGGGAAGAAAGTATTTCGGGGGAGGGAGAGGACCCTTGAGCTTTTGCCTCATGGCCAAAGAGGAGGCTATGGTGACACGTGACGTGCGCCCATCCTGTTTGCTCCTGGCCAACGACCAGGGGCCGACTGAGCCCGATAGCAGGTGCAGCAGCTTCACGTGGACCTGGTAATATTGCTTCTGCTTTACTATTTTTAAGATGCCATAAGACTGCTTTGTCTTTTTCTTAAAAAAAAAAAAATACAGATTAACTTAAAACCGGTGGGGTAGACGTCTCTCCTTTTCTTTCAGGATGAGAATTTTGGAATCACTTAAAAATCATAGCCTGTTTCCTCAAACATCATGGCTGCTGACTTGGGTATTTGTCTTTGAGCGTGATGAGCTTCATGCTGAATACTGATGTGAGGTGTGGTTCACCCCGCTGCAGACTTAAATTGTCCTTCCCACAACTTTATCTGAGAAGCCTGACGGTGGTGACAATCACAGGACTGGTTTCGTTGGGTAAAATTCTGCTATCTGCAATTTACTCTGACAGCCTCCACAATTTTAAGTGCAATTAAATCCTAAGAATTTGCCCAGAAGAAAAAAATTCTATCACATTTAAAAAAATTTTTTTAAGAGAAGGTTAAAAAAAAAAAGAAAAGAGAAAAAACAGTTGAATCGAACAACTAATTTCTAACTGGTTGCTCTTTTATAAAAAAAGAAAAAGAAAAATGCATTTGGCTGAGCCCAGAAATCAATTTCGGTGAGCGGGCAGCTCTTGGCCTGAGAACGAGGCCTGCCGCAGGTCACGGCCTGCTGACCGGCTGCTCCGCCACAGGTCAGACCCACAGCCCCAGAGCGGAAGTTGGGGAGACATAGGAAACTTGCAGAAAACAACCTTCAGAAGCTGCTGTCACCTGATTAGCCTCAGCAGCAGCGGTCAGCTCCAAAGCAGGTGGGAGCTGCTGGCCTCCCCTGCTGCTGTTCACGGCCTCCCCGCTACCTCGCAATCACAGAGACGGAGCCCAAAGGAACAGCACGAGCCGGCCAGGCCCGCCTGCCCATCTGACCTGACGCGGGGCCAGCAGGCGGGGAAGTCTTCCTCTGTCACCGTCTAGGGAATAGGCTCAGAGGCGGAACTGTCTGACTGCTTGCCTTTGGGGAAATTCCAGTTGCATTTCTAATCAGCAGTCAGGGTCACTGGTGTCCTGGAAAAGGACCCGTGTCCCTACCCCTTCTTGGCATTCCACACTTGAAATCTTTATTCAACAGGAAGCTAATCTGACACCGAAACAGCTACCCAGGTTACGTCTGGGAAATCAGATTTTTCTTTAAGAGATGTCAAATTATACCTAATGTTGGGGAACATTTCATATAAAATATGCATTGAATTCAGTAGAACATCTTCAAGGGGACGCCTTCGAGCTTCCTGACTCTTGTCATCAAGGAGCAGGGAACTCAACAGCTCCAGCCACCTGGCCCACTGCCCCTCTCCACCGCCATCCTACCCTGTCCCCAACCCCAACGAGGGGTTACTGGCCCCCGAGAGCCCAGCTGTTTGGCCCTCTCCGCTGCTCCTGGCATGCCCCAGCCACAGCACTGACCACCCCTGCAGGGCTCCCCCCACCCCCAAAGAGACTTCTACCACTGACAAGACTCCAACGACCTTGCCCATCTTTCCCTACCAGGCCCAGAACTTGCTGAAAAAGGGGACAACCTCACGCACTCCCCAGCATCTCACAGGGGGCCTGGCACACGGCACGGTTCCCAGCGATGTTTGCTGAAGGCTCCTCTCCTTGGGAGCTGCTAAGACAGCAGGCGCTCAAAAGCCTCCTTGCTGACGGTCTTCCCCGGCCGGCAGTAACCCCATCGAGGGCAGCAACCATTTACCCTGGTACCTGGGCCAGTGCTTTGCACCTGTGAGATGCTCAGTAACTGTTTACTGAACACACGAATTAAAGACAATACTACTATGACTCGAAACCTTCAAGCATCCCTGCCTCAGAGAATATTAGGAAATTGTCCATCGGTGCTTCTCTTTTGCGGGTGCCTATTAAAGTCTGCGGAACTTGACGCTGAACTTGCCACAATCGAGCACGGTACTGGACAGATCATGCAGTAGGCCAAGAGGTCACCCCATCGACGTGTCATGGAGAAACAGGGATGAGGAGCTGGTTCTCCTAATGGAGAGGGGCACCCCAGAGTCCCTGCCCCACCCCCTTCCTGGGCTGTCTGTTGCTTTTTCTGGGACGACCCTCTCTTGCTCATCACCCAGTGCTGTCCCCTTGCCTCTACCAAGGCCACCTGACCCGTCGGACTCAGCTCAGCCACTGCCTCCCAAGGACGTGTTGCTGGGCCCCTCGTCGCCCCCTAAACACACCCGCATTGATGCATCTGACACAACGCCCCTCCCCTGTAGCCGGCACCCCGTGGCCCTCACTGGGCCTTGGGTCAGGAGGGCACAAGAGGACTTCTTCTTTATCTTCAGGACAGTGTCTGAGCAAGCTCGGCCGGGACAGAGTCAGACCTGCGGTCACCTGTCCCTGCAAGCCGCCCCGGACCCTGGCTCTCTTTTACCCAGCCTACACCTTCACCTGCTTCCCCTGATTTTAATCCCACAAAATGAAGTCAATTCTTCCCACATAAGAAGCCGTGTAAACATCCTGAGGTCTCTGGGGGGCGCGGGGGAGGAACGGGCATGAGAAATGCTAAGTGGAACCTCAGATGGAACATTCCCTCGGGGCGGGCACGGCCTCAGTCTCCCACAGCAGCTGAGGTTCACCTCCCTGTGGTCAGGCCTCTCCCTTCGGCATGTCGGGTCAGTGGAGGGGGGTGAGGCAGAATGCCACCGCCTCGGCCACCGTGCTGAGGGACACCTGTTCCTTTTGGCAGCTCCAGTAGTCACACCACAGTGGCCCCTTGCAGGACTGTATCCTAAGAGCTGCCTGCCGTTCCCTTCTGTGCCCTCCTAGTCGTGACAGACACGGGGGACACTGGCCCTCAGAGGCCCTTCCCCTTTATTAGCATTAATACGGAACCCCAAAGGCGTGCATGCCCAAAACCCAGCCGCTGTGCTTTGAGCACTAGATGGACCCCTGAAGAGTCCACGCAAAACAGAACACTGGCGTGGTGGTCCTCGGTCCCGCGACTGACACTGTACTTCCAGAAGCACATTCCTAGAGATTGCGCGCCGGCGACCAATGCAGCACAAAATCGAACAAAGCATTCTGACCCTTCCCGAGTGCACAAAGCCCCTGTGCACTGAATTTGCTTGCAGAGGCCCTAGAAAAAACTCAAACTCACAAACAGCTCACGACCCTTCTTAGGGAATAAACAAGTGCTCAATGAAAGAGACACCACATTCTCACTTAAACGGGAACACTCACGATTTCTGTGCAAAAAAACGGTCCTGTCTCTTAGAATGGGAGATGTTTATTATCAGCCCGAAGACGGGCCACACAGACTCACTGAGTCAACACTGGACGGGCTGGTGGGGGTTATGTAACCCAAGCCTCCAGCCCCTGCAGGAATCCCATCCACATGCTGGGGGCTGACTGTCATCATTTTAAGGACCTCTTAGGACCTCAGGTTCTATTAGTCATGAGCAGTTTATTTTCATTCGAAAGGTCAGAGGCAAATGAAGGCGCTTACAGCTTTTTTAGGCATGGGGGACTTTCCCGGCAGGGGGAGGGGTGAAACGCGGCCATCGGCGGTCAACTGCTGTCCCTGGCGCTGTGACCAGCCCTCACCTAGGGCAGGACGTGGAAATTAGCCTGGAATTAGTGAGGACCGGGTGCTTTTAATACGCTAAAGCAAGGTCCTTAGTCCATTTTTTTCTGGACTATCTGAAAATAGGCAAGCACTCTTGAAGCAATGCTGAGGAGCCACCTACGATTAAAACTGACCTTGGAGCAGGTGCCTTTTTTTTGTTTGTTTAAAGGAAAGCGGGGCAGAGGAGGGGGGAAGTGGTCCTCTAATCCAGATCCATAATCCCTCACACATACACGTGTCCAAAACTCCAAAGAACCCTGAAAACCAAAGTCCTTTCACGTACTTAGCATACTGCCCTGACGTGAGGCCACTTAGAGTCCCCATTCCGTCCCACCTGGGGTGCATGCTCGTATGATCGCTGTGAAAACACCCGCGTCTTCGATAAGGCAGTGCTTCCCCGGCTGCGGAACGCCATACTATGCAGTACGCATAATAAACTGTATTCCCTTCCTAACATGGGGGGGCGGGGGGGGGAATCCAAGTTCTGGAAAACACCCAGTGCCAAACGTTTTTGGACCAGTGTTGTCAAAGCCTGCCGTGAGATGGGGAAAGCAGCACCTAAGCTGGAGAAAACAAAGAGGTCAGGGGTTTACAAGAAGCTTGGGGTTACAAGTGGAAACCTTGACCCAAAGCTGTCTCTTATAAACCCCCAAACACACGGCACCTGTCCCCGGGCCGCTGGCCCAAACCTCGATGTTAATTCAGAACCGTAAGTCTGAAGTAGGTATTTCTGTTTTCTCTTTTTTTCCCCTCAGAAGGGCACCAGGATCAGAACGTCAAAATCAGAACATGAAAATACTGCCCAAAACTAACGCGATCAGGATCAGTGTTCAACTGCACCCCTGGTGGAAGAGACGCAGCAGGAAGGTCGGATGACTTCGGGGATAGGAGAGGCTCAAACCGCCCATCCACGTTACCACTCATCCTGGGGAGGAAGCTCTCCAGGTCTTTCAAAGAGTTGGGAAATCGCGTCATGTGCCCGTCTTGACCTGGCAGCCCTCCAGACGCAGCCGTGAGCGGTGTGTACACCTGCCTCTTCTCTGGATGGTTTGGCAGGTGCTTCCAAGGACGAGCCAAGAATCTGACGCTCCACAACGGAGTCCGGGTTCTCCAGTGAAGATCAGGACTCTCGGGGTGGCCCCTTCAGAAGCAGGACGCTTGTTCAAACACGCATCCGCCTGCTTTGGGGAATTTGATCAAGTGGCCAGAAATGATACCTTTCTCGTGGATGGGTTGTTAATGCGTTTTCACGGGAATCGGAATGCTAACTGTTCCTCCTTCAAATTCGTAAGAGCCTTGCTTTTCACTTCTTCTGTACCATGGCAAACGGCTAACTCTTTGCTCCCCGAAGTTTCCCAAGTGGGTTTGCTCACGTTGTTTTTGTCTTGTTCCTTTCAGCGTGCGCTACTGACAGAGTGGGACTTTTTTCCTCCTCTGCAGAGCCAGGCCCGCCAGCAGTGTGCCAGCGGGAGGCAGCGGAGGTGACCCGCGAGAAGGTGCTGGAGGGTCCTGTCCAACCTCCCAGACGCCTCGGGGCCACGGGCCTTCGCCAAGACATGACAGCACTTTGAGACTTTCTGAGCCTGTTTCTCAGGAATCCGCTCCTTTTCTTGGGCAAATCAAGGATATCCAAAGCAGGCTGAACTGTTTGGATTTCTGCATTTGCTTTTGTTTTTTTTTCCCCCCACTTTCTACTGCAGTCCAACTGAGTCATCCACATTTTTTAAACAATTTAAGATTCCATTTAATCGAAATAGTTTTATGTGGGTTTGAAAAAGTCCAGTGACAGGTCCTGTGAGTTCAACGGAGAAGCGCGCCAGCTTGTCCTGGTGCCTTCGGTGAACGGGAGCATTTGTCACTGGTATTTTCTCCTCCCTGCCTGCTGAAATGTGATTCTGATTTATAAATCGACACCCGATTGACAGATGGATGGCCTACTTTCTGGGCGCTGGCTACTAACAGAGCCCCAAGACATGTGTAAAGTGATACCTGCTCTCAAGGGGTCTTCATTGTTTTCTCCTCAACCAGAAACATTCCCAAAGCCAAGCTACAATATGAGAAAAATGAAAGACAGATGGTGTCACCAGGCCCTCTGTGAGAACCCGGTGGTGGGGACGGTTCCCCGGGAGCCCAACGCAGGCCAGGCCCACATGGGTGCAAGAGACGATGAGGACATGAGGAGGGAACTGGGTCTGACAGGTGCGGCCCGGACAGGCAGAGAGGAGGGTGCAAGGTGTTTTAGGGAGGCAGAGGGTGGGAGGGAAATCTAGAGGCAAGAAAGAGAGAAAGAGTCAGTGAAGAAACCAATGTGGCTAAGGCAGAAGATTGTAAAGCCAGGGATAGAAATGCCTGAGGCGGGGATCTGCAGGTCCTGAAGCCTGCTGTCTGTCCTTTCCTGCCAGACGGTGTGGACTGGCTGGAGGTGTGGTGTGTGCACAGAGCAAGAGGTCAGAGGCCTAGTCACTGGCAACCACAGGGCCAAGAAGGGCAATGGAATGAGACAAAACCAGGGCAGATTTGAGAAAACTTTCCAAATCATTGATGACTAATACAAACTACTCAAAAAATAAACATTCAATTTTGCACATGCATTTTTAATTACTCCCTTATGGATTCTGTACACAGCCCACTTCCCCTATAACCCATGCTCATTTCACTACCGTCGAAATTATAATTCCTTAGTTATGAGCCCATCACCTATTCTCCTTTCCTAAAACCAATCTAGAAACCACCAGGTACGAATTAACTTCTATTTAATAAAGTGAACATCTGTGATGACACACCAGGAGCAAAATCCTAATTGTTCTAAAACTGGCACTTTGCTTTGACAACCAAGTACCTTTTTTTTTTGCCAAAAAAAGAAAGAAAATGCCTTATTCCTTTAAAACACCTGCTTTCTTTCCTTTTTGACTTCTAAAGGAAGAGATTAATTTTTATTGGCAAGAAGAGAAGTTACTCTCCAACAAAGGAAAATCTATGCTCTATGGAAGACTTGCTCTCTACATCAAATAATACACGAGAATATCAACCCCAAACCACAAATCAAAGTGGGGCCAATCCCGTTTTCCCACATAAAAGCCCGCAGTCTGATAACCTCACTCCTTTGGAATTAGGCTGCAATTCTTGCTTCTCGAGGAGGGTGGCCGCGCCGTGGCATTTCTGGACGGCCGGATTTCCATTAGAATCGCCTTCTCTCGTTCACTCCCTTCCCCTCCACCCCTCCACCCCAGCGCAGTTATTCAGTGAGTTATAATTTGGCACTAAAATTCAATTAAGCTGAAACGTCGGTCATATGTGGCCTTCTAACCCTTTTTCTCAGCAACGCGCGATTCCTCCCACCCGCCTTCCAAACGTGAGCCGATCGATTTTCAAGCGGCGGGAGGTAAAAGTTGACCGAGACCGAGACCGAACTCTCCTTTCCAGTAACCGGCTGGGACCCTCTACAAAAGCAAAGACCCGCAGCGCGGGGTCCGGGCACCCAAGCGCTCGGAGCTCGGTCGCGCTCGTGGGCCCCGCGCTGCAGCGCGGACACGGCGCGCCCCGGGGGGAGCGCGGCTTGCAGGGGCTCCCGGTGCGCGCCGAGCATGGAGACCCCTTGGAGGACTGTGGGAGTCTGGGCGGCTTAATGGGATTGTGCTCCGTGCTTCAGGCGCTCCTTTAAAAGATTCCATGGCACCGACGAAACTCCAATAAAAGGGCCTCTCTAATTGCTCTCTGACTTTCTGTGAAACTTTCTAAGCTGTGCGGACATCCTCGAACACAACCATGGGATTCAACAGGGGAGACCCAGGGGGTGTGCGCGGAGCAGGCGGTTCTCAGCGAGGCGTGCGTGGGGTGC
>LNAC01000192.1:2621318-2639808 GCA_002007465.1 Ailurus styani
CCCCAGCCCCCAGCCCAAGGGCTAACACCCGCCTCCTGGGCCCTCGGAGGACCTGGCGAGTTACGGGCCCACAGGGGGAATGGGCTCCCGGAATTCGCCCCCAGCAACACCCCCGTCTCTCTCCTCCCCCGTTCTTAACTCAAAAAGCACCAGACTTTGTTCCCCATCTTGCTTGCTTTGCCCTGTTTATTCTAGGGATCGGTCCATCCCAGCACGTGCGGGCAGACGCACCTCCCTCTCGCTCGGGAGCCTTTAGGTCTCTGTCACCGTTTTCCGGGGCCACGGGAGGTCCGATTCCCAGAAGTGTCGATTCCGGCCCACACTGCGCATGCATTTTCAGCGTGACTGGACTCTCACTTCCATCATCTCACTTCGAGTCCCACCTGCGAAAACCCCGGCCAGCCCGGGGGATCACTGCGGTCTGGGTAGTTCCCACCTGCCCCCTCGGGGACAGCCTTGCAAGGCAGTGCGGGGTCCGCAAGGGCCGCAGCGACGTGGCAGAGACACGGAGACCGGGAGTGGGCTCCAGGGCCGAGGGACGTCTCAGGGACCCCGGGGGGACAGGCAGGAGCCACAGCCAGCAGCCCGGTGCTCCCGCCCATCAGGCCCGGCCCGGCATTGGGCTCCCGGGACGTTCGGTAGAACGAGTGCCCCCCTTGTGGCTGGGAAGTCAGCTGGGACACCATCAGCCCGCTTTCTCCAAGCCTCCCCCGAGGCAGCCCTCTGCAGCCCGGGGCTGGCCAGGATGCCTGCCTTGGGCCCCTTGGGGTGGGGGCGGGGGGCCCTGCAGAGACAGCCCATTGTGTGGCCTCCTTAGCAGGTTCGGCTGTGACCTCAGAGAACCAGCAACTTGTGGAAACAGCCAGACGCCTTTCTGAGCCAAGCCCAGCGGGGCTGCTGCTGGGGCCAACCCAGGTCACCCATTCGAGTGACCACAAAACAATGAAGCCCATCTGCCCCTGCACCATGACTGGCCTAGAGAAGTTTCCAGAAGAGAGGCTGCAAACCTGTTTCCAGTGAAAGTGGCACCGCTAGGTAAGGAAGCGGCCTCCACGGTGTCAAGGGGACTCGTTGGGAGAAGCTGAAATTTAGCCCACTGGGTGAGAGAGTCACATGCTGGGTCTAATCGCCTGCTGTGACACAGATCAGGCCACAACCGCCAGCTCTGCCGCGTCCGTGACTTTGCAGACACCATTCCCTGTGGTCTGCCTGCCATATCCACCCTACCTGGCCCTTCGGAGCCCTCTGCCCCCTCCTGTGGCCACTGAGCCATGGCCTCGTCCTCCAGACAGATGATGAGCCTCCAGAGGTCACAGCTCGTGTCTCTCCACGTCTGCGTCTCTGAAGCCCAAAGCCGTCGTGGCTACCGACACGGATTTCACTGGATGAAGAGCGACGTTTAGAGCAGTGCCTGGACGAGGGCGTCGGAAGACCGGGGGCCGGGGCCGAGCCAGCCACAGGGCCCCGCATCTCACGCCTCAGTTTCCGAACCTCTAGAAAGAGCTGTTGGGAGCAGAGGAATGCAAGCCCCCCTCCAATCCTGTGATTTGTGGGTTTTCTCGTGGCGGAAGCTGGAGGATGGGAGAGGCCTGGGGAGGCCGAGAGAGGCCCCCCACACTCTGTGCCCCGCGGGCAGTGAAGGGACAGCCCCATCCGCCGCCCCCAGGACAGCTCCCAGACCCCACGGTGCCCCCGAGGAGGGCGGCAGTGGTGCACGGGAGGGCATGGGAGGACACGCTTTCGCTGACCATCCAGCCCAGCAAAGCTAGAAACTGTCAAAAAGTAAAAATTCCATTTGTAAACAAGATCGAATTATTCGATTGTGAAACCAGGGTCCGTGGAATTTAAAATAATTTAATATGAAACAATATCATTTGAAATGCTGGCCAGCCAAGGACCTGGGGGCGGGGGGCAGGGGGGGGCGGACCTAGGCTCCTGTGGCCGGACACGTGGAACCCAGCCTCAGGGAATAACAACAAGTCACCGGGCAACAGGCGAGGCTGCGAGCCGACTACACGGCTAGCCGGGGCTCCTGTCCTCCCGGGGTTCACGTAGGCGAACCACATAGGTGGCATATAATCCAGGCCTAAAGGGAGGCCCAGAGGGAGCCCAGGGGAGCGCCCACGGGGCCCCCGCAGGCCCTGTCAGGAACACTCCAGGAGGTCCCAGATCGTGGTGAGGAGCTGGGGACAACGCCTGGAAGGAGGCACAGCGGAAGAAGACTTAGAATAGAAACATGTGCTCGTGCACTTCTGACTTCGGCTGTCCCTGCACTGCCTGCGTGAGCCGGGGCAAGCAAGTCACTCCCCAGCCTCTGTTTTGTCATCTGTGGAATGGGAGTCCTCCCAGTGTTCACTCCCTGGGGGCAGTGAGGGTCAGAAATCCCTCACGTGCCTTCCCCTGAGAGCCGACGTCCCCGACAGACAAGGGCGTTCCAGGTAGAAAGTGCGGTGCACTTGGCACTGTGAACAGACGCCCGCAGGCAGGAGGCACGGAGCAGGGGCCCAGCTGCCTCTGTGCTCGGCTGGCTCGGGATCCTGGCTGCGGCACCTGCTGGGGGCCCTCCAGAGGCTGCTAGAGGCAGGACCCAGCAAAGCCTGGCACAGGAGCCCCCTGCCTCCATGTGTCCTGCCTCAACGCGAACACGATCGGGAATATTTCAGGACTGTCAACAAACCCAGGGAGCCCAGACAAAGAGTGCAAATGCTAACTTTCGTGTCGCATCCAGAAACCACGTGTTCATCAAGCCACCTGCAGGCTGGTGGCTCAGCAGGGAGGTGCAGGCTTGTCGTGTTTAGAAACCAAGCTCACCGCCGTACAGCTGGGGCGCCTCCCGGACCCCGTGCCCAGCAAGGAGCAGCTTTGGGGCAGCCTGGGATTTCAGCGTGGGGACGGGCATGGGTGCCTCTGGGTTTCACATCACCCGGGAGTCCATGGGGCTGAATGGGAACTTTCCATCCCTGCGGTACCACCTGGGCTCCCCTCCCTGCACGGAAGGGTCTGGAAAACGCCCAAGGTCACCTGGCCAGTGAGTAGCAGAACTCACACCAGGCCCCCTGACTCCCCAGACATGCCCTCTTCCCCCGCCGCCCCGGGCTCGCCAGCCACCGACCTGCTCATGCAAACCAGCTACCTATGGGCTCCGGGCAGGCTCCAGATCCCTCCTACCCTTTGAGACATCGATGCTGAGAAGTGTTATTTTTATTCGTCCCCGAGCCTTGCCAGATTACATTGTCAAGGCCAGCACTTTGGAGATATTCCCTTGGTTTCGCAATTCACGCGGTGACTAACACATGTTACATTTTGAAAACCTCTCTTGGTAAAAATTTAAGCTGAATTGTAAATACATAAAAGTCTCGATGTTAATGGGGTGCATGATTTCTCAGTGGCTGTTTTGTAATCCCGAGATTCAGAAGGGATGTGGAATTCTATAAAAATGGGTAACAAGCTCCCGCCCAGAGCTGCCCTTTGAAACCGTCACTATGGGCAGCAGGGCCGTCCTTGCAGCCGACCATCGTTACGTAAGTTACAAAATCACTTCAAGTTTCCTGCCTCTGACGGGCCCAGGACACTTCGCGGGGTGATCCGAGCAGGGCACAGCAGAGGTCCACAGCAGGGGACGGAGCCCCTCCAAGGGGCATGCATGCACGTTCGTGGGTGGGGGGCCGGCACACCTCACTGGAGCCGCGGAGATGTTAAGTGGTGATCAGGGGTAGAGCAGGACCCCACCCCAGCCCCATGCCTCTCTGCAGTGTGCGGAAACCCCCCGCTGTGCCCGTCATGCCCACCGCCCCTGCTCCTGAGCGCCCAAGTCCCAGGTCACTCACTCTGCACCCACGTCAGCCGATTACACTGGAGTGGTCCCCGCTGGGACGGGCAGAGCGTAGCTGGACAAGCAGGGTCTCTGTTGGAGCATCGGAACCAGGACGTGAGAGAGGATGGGGCAGTTGGCAGCAGGACAGACGGTCCCGTGCACACGGGAGTTGGTATGAGAAAGTGACGGGGAGACAAGGAAGGGCGGACACAAGTCGAGAGTGGCGAGGAGTGGCCATCGGCTGTGAGAGAGGCTGGTGAGGGAGTGGGCCCAGGGCGTCCCTGGCCCCTGCGGGCTCAGGTGGGTGCCAGGTGCCCAGAGGGCGGGCAGAGCCTTCCGGCCCCTCCAGCCCCTCCCTCACACCCCCGATTTATTGCCTTGGTGGATAACGCTTATCAGTCTGTAGTTACCCCGTTCCTTCTTTCGTTTACCATTCAATGCCAGTCCCCACGCTGGACTGTAGACTCCAGGCATTCAGAGGCCTGTCTGGCTGGCTCCTCGCCATATCAGCAGAGCCCGGCCCAGTGTCTGGGCATAGTGGGCGCTCAGTAATGGCTGGTTGAATTCAGGCACCTCTGAAGGAACCAGGGAGCCACCCTACTCCAGCCGCCCCACCCCTGTGGGTAACCGTAAGAAGTCCGACCAAAGCCAAAGGCTGCCCTGGCTCCACAGACGGCAATGTGGGGGTGGGGCAGGAGCTCCCCCATCAGCAGAAGGCTCACCTGGGCCGTGCAAGAGCCAGGAAGTGGCCCTGCAACTCGAGACAAGTCTATGAGTCAACGAACTCCAAGACGAACACTGATTTTCTTCCACGTTCAGGCCAATCTGTCCCGGATCCTCCTGGGGCCCCGCCCACCCCCAACCCCCACTGCTGAGCTGCCTGCCAAGCCTGGGGACTCGGGCCATCAAGGCACGGTCTCCTCGATGCTGTGGGATTCCCAACCAAGGCCCTTGTCACCAGCGTTCCGGGAACCTGGACATCTGCAACCCCGCAGTTGTTGCAATAAAGCTAAAAAAAATCATGTCCAGCCCAAGATAAAACATGGAGAAGGTGCTTTCTGAAGAAGCGCTCCCAGCTGTGGAAGAACTCAGTCTGAGAGTGTCGCACGTGCTTCCTTTTCGTGATACCTAAGTGGGCAGGTGCGGCCGAGCTCCGGAGACACCCACGCGCGCGGTAAAACGGCGTGAGACAAGACCCAGAGAGGATCACAATGCGGTGTGATTGTGAGATAGACCCAGAAACAGCAGCACGTGCAGGGCCCAGGAGGGAAGGACTGGCTCTAAATGGGGGTCATCCAGGGGTCCCCAACGGAAGGAAATTTCCATTGTTTCTCGCCGTTTTAATTCGGCAGCTCTGGAATACCTGTTCTGTTAGCATCAATGGAATTACTCAGCGTTCGGTAATAGCGAGTTTGTCTAGGTTGCGCGGGGAAGTGCTTCCAAGTTATTCTCTCTTTTTTATTATAGCAACGACACACAATGCTTGAAAGGACATTTTCCTTAATTCAATTACCAAGTGAGCTAAATGCATTTGCTGGAGATAATTAAGAATCTTTATAAATATAAAACAATTATCTCATCAAAATACAGTGCTAGATGTTATTATTCAAGCTAGCTTTTCAATCAAGTCCCTCTCCTTTCAAAGCAATTCCAGAGCCTTCCAGGCCCACTTCGCTGGTCTCCCCAGGCAGAGCTGCCTGTGTCCAGGGTCACCGCACCAGGCCATGTCGTCCTGCAAGCTTCTCACCACGACACAGGGTCTGCCCTCATCCACCTCGCTCCCGGGACCACGAGCTGCCCGCGGCCAAAGCTCTCCCCGCTCACCTCTAGGGCCCTCGCCTTGGCTCAGAGCAGGTATCAAAAGACAACGTGACATGGCCCAGAGGAGCCTGCGGAGACAAGACGACCACATTCAGTGCCTTCCCCGGCTCGGAGGCTGGAGCAGAGAGAGAACATCGGTGGGACCACATGCGGACATCTAAATCAAGTCTGGAGTCACGCTGATAATGGACCGATGTCAGCTTCTTGGTATTGGCCCACGTCCCATGGTGACCCAGGGTGGGGGGGAGCTGGCTATGGGGTGTATGGGAGCTCTGTACTGTCTTCGCGTCCTCTCTGTAGATCTGAAATTATTCTCAAACTAAATATTTATTGGGGCACCTGGGTGGCTCAGTCAGTTGAACGCCCGACTCTTGATTTGGGCCCAGCTCCTGATCTCGGGGTCCGGGGATCGAGCCCCGTGTTGGGGCTTCAACAGGCAGTCAGCTTGAAGATTCTCTCTCTCTGCCGCTCCCCCCGCTCCTGCGCAGACGCACTCTCCCAAATAAATGTTTTTAAAAACAAAAAACCTTTTAAAATCAAATGCTTATTAAAAAAACAAAGGCCACAATACGACTGAAAGCACAAGTGGAAAGGCAGATTTGCTACTGCTCAGTACTCCCCATCCTTAGAAGCCTGCGTTGGGTCCCCCCACCCCCAAATCCAGGGTAGGGACGGCAGTGTTCTGTCGTGTGCGGGGGCTGGGAGGGAGGGCCCCCTTGTGCTAGAGCTTTGTGTGATGTCAGGTGCGCTGGAGCCGCCCACAGCCCGGCAGTAACAAGCAGCATCCGCACACCTGCCGAGAGCCCGAGAGCCCGACCTCAGGGGGGCTGGTTACAGACCCTCGCAGCTGCGCTGTGACGCTCACAGCCACACCATAATAATGTCTACATTTAAAATGGTTTTATAAACGTTCAAATGCTTCAACATTTTTCCACGGTCGGCAAAATCGCACAGATGTTCGCGAGCCCCCAAGAATGGCGTCGAGGGGCGCCTGGGTGGCTCAGTGGGTTAAAGCCTCTGCCTTCGGCTCAGGTCATGATCTCAGGGTCCTGGGGTCCAGGCCCGCGTCAGGTTCCCTGCTCCGTGGGGAGCCTGCTTCCTCCTCTCTCTCTGTCTGCCTCTCTGCCTACTTGTGATCTCTCTCTCTTTCAAATAAATAAATACAAAAATAAATCTTAAAAAAAAAAAAAGAATGGCATTGAGACGCATGCTTGCACGGCTCCTGGCCGACCTAACGGAGAAGCAGGGTCCCCGGCCACACTTCCCAGATAAGTGACCCGGAGCAACTCCCTTAACCACCACATCTTCGATCCGTCACGTGAGGACCAGGGATAATGATGCCTGCTTTGCAGGCTTTTATGAGGACTGCCCGAGTTAATGGGCGTGAAAGCCCTCACTCGTGCCTGGCCCCCAGCGGGAGATCGATAAGGACCAGCTGCCTTCCTAAAACATCCCAGCCATCCGAGCAGACCCCGGTATTTCCAGCTTCCACGCGTTCCCGAGAGACCCTCAACTGGGGTCTGCCCACAAAGCCTCTCGATTTTACTCTGCAAGCTGTCTCGTTGGCTGAAATTACAAGTACCCGAAAGGCGTCTGGCCCCTCAGCCTTGCCCCAGTGCTGTGTGGTGGCCCACCTACCGCCCCAGGCCGACCCGCTAGGTTTCCCTGGACGGCTGCCTCTCGGGGGCGGGGGCCCTTCTGGATCCCATCCTTCCTCCAAGCCAAGGACGCAAGTACCCTCCCCGCGCTAAACCCAGGGAGGGTGTTCATGAAGGAGCTCTGACCGAAGTCTAGGCTCAGCCCAGAATTTCCCTGTTTGCTTTCGCTCCCCCCGGGCGAGCTGGCGGCGCAGCCTGGGGACTCGCGCCCCCGCGATGACAGTCCCGGCGTGGGCGCCAGGGCTGACCTCCCAGCTACGTCCTCTGGGCCGCTCCTGCTGAGGGCTCGGACAGGCCTGTCCTTGTAGCTTCACTGCCGCAGCAGAGCCTGCAAGAGAGACTCCCTCCTTGGCATCCCCACAAGTGCTTCCCGGTTTGTTTAGCTTGGGAAATTAGGCAAGAGCAGGTAGAAAAACTGTGGGTCAAATACGAGCCATTGCAAGAAACTGACTCACCCTTTACCAACAGCAATTATTCATCCTCTTTCCTCTAGCTGGCTATTTATGTATTCAGTTATTCAGCAAATATTTATGGAGCGGCCAAGATGGGTCTCTGGGTCCCCTCACACCCCGACCTCACATCCTTGCAGACCAGGTCAAAGGTTGCTCCCCTGGGAAGCCTGTGCCGGGTCCCCGTGCCAGACACCATCCCTCTCTGTCCTGAGGAAGGCCTGGGGAGGAGCTGGCTGGGGGATCAGACAGGCCTGGCTGAGAAGCAAGGCTCCAGAACCCCCGGCGTGTGTCCTCGGGCAGGTTCCTGAGACTTCCTGCCTGTTTCCTCACCTATAAAGTGCGGATAATAATAAGAATACTTACCCTCTGAAATGAAAGGCCTGGGAATGCTTCATAAAATGCAATAAACATCATTTGCAATATGCAACTGAGCTTGCCGAAGTAGAGGAGACACCCGGGGACCCAAACTGAGGGGATCGGAAAGGTGGGGTGTTGGGACCAGCATCCATGCCCAAAGCCAGGCTGGCTCAGAGGGCTCCCACTCCATGGAATGGGCATCTAGGTGAATTCCACCTGCTGGAGGACCGATGACTTCTAGCACCACCCAGGTTCAATGTTCCTCTTCCTCCAGGTGCAAATGAACGGGTTTCTGGCCCCTTCCAATCGGCCTGTTCTTGGGACTGGTTCTGGCCAAAGGGAGCTGAGAAGAAGAGAGATGAGCCACTTCTAAACTAAAACAATCAACAGCCGGTGCCAGACTCTCCAGTGCTATCTCCCACCCCAGTGGATCCCACACACTCAGATGGCAGAGCTGTGTTGCAACTGATGAAACCTGGGTCATGGATTGGCTCCATCCATGGTGGACATTTGCCTGGAGAGTTCCTCAAATTCCCTAAAAACTTGGCAAGAGCTTCAAGAAATAAGCCTTTGTTGGGTTTCACCAGTGAGAGGGACTGTTTGTTACTGAAGCAGAATGTAGTCTGCCCTGACTAATACAGCTGGCAAAAAGAGATAACAAGCAAGGGAGCAAGTAGCATAACAAGGTAACTTGTTCATCTCTATCTGTTCATCTCTATCTGGAAAACTAACCTCGTCTGAGAATTCATATCCACAGTCCTCACTTCACAAGAGTTTGGGGGTTGGTTTTACACCATCTTTGTGATCCAGAAACCCCCAAGCTGTCAAATCAATTTAAAGGTATTTCTGGCAAGGTCCAGCTACTGAAAGCAAATTGAAATCCCCTCAACCTGGCCTCATAGGATTTCCATGAATACAGAGCCATCAAACAGGAAATCCCAATCCCAAGTTAGAACCCCCAACTTCATCAAATAAATGCAATTACTGAGTAGGAAACTTAAATAAACTATTTTTTAGTGTTGTAAGAAAGGAAATCAAGAAACCAAACTATGGGCAATTAGCAAAACACTATCAATAAAGACCAAACAAACTTAAAAAGAACAGAAGCAAGTGGCTTATTAATAGTATTATTAATAGTATTAAAACCTCAATTTTTGGTAAAAGAGCAAATTAGATGTAGCTGAAAACAGAATTCATGGAATGGAAGGTATACTTAGTGGAACAGAGGATGGGGGGTTGCACTCCAGGCAGAGGGAATAGCTGGTGGATTGATCATTTACACATTTTCTTCTGTGGAGTAGTTGTTCAAAGCTTTTGCCCAATGTTGCACTGTTTGCCTTACCACAGAGTTGAAAATGTCCGTATGTTTTCTGATAGAGTCCTTTACCATATGGGTGTTGTGTATGGCAAACCTGTTCTCCAAGGCTGTGGTTTGTCCATTCATTTCTTTTTTTTTTTTTTTTAAAGATTCTATTTATTTATTTGACAGAGAGAGACATCACGAGAGAGGGAACACCAGCAGGGGGAGTGGGAAAGGGAGAAGCAGGCTTTCTGCCAAGCAGGTAGCCTGATTCGGGGCTCAATCCCAGGACTCTGGGATAATGACCTGAGCCAAAGTCAGACACTTAATGACCGAGCCACCCAGGTGCCCCTTGTCCATTCATTTTAACAGGTCCTTTGAAATGCAGATTTTATTCATTTTGATGACCTCTACTTTAACAAGTTTTACTTTTATGTTTTCGGTCATTTGGGTCATATTAAGAAACCTCCACCTACCCCAAGGTCACAAATATTTTTTCTATATTTTTTAGAAGTTTTATAGTGTTGGCCTCTACGTTTAGGTCTGCATTCTCTTTCAAGTTAATTTTTGTGCATGATGTGAGGTAGGGGTTGAGGTTTATGTTTTTACATACAGATATCCAGTTGTTGCAACATTTGTTTTAAAGATATTCCTTTTCCTATTGATTTATGTTGGACCCTTTTTAAAAAATCAATTGGTCCTCTATACATGGATCCATTTCTAGGTTCTCTATTCTTTTCCATTGAACTGGATGTCTATCCTTATGTCAATGCCATACTATTGCTTTATAATAGGTTTTAAAATTCAATAGTATAAATCCTCCCACTTTGTTCTTTTTCAAAATTGCTTTGGCTATTCTAGGTCCTTTGCATTTCCATTTAAATTTTAGAATCACCTTGTTAATTTCTATAAAAAGACAGGTTATAGTTATAACTGGGATCATGTTGAATCTATAGATCACTGAGGACAGGATTGACATCTAATAGTATTAAGTCTTTGGATCCATGAACATGGTATATCTTTTTATTTTTTTATGCCATTTTTATTTCTCTCAACATTGCTTTGTAGATTTTGGCATGCAGGTCTTGTATATATTTTGTGAAGTAAATCCCTAGGCATTTCATATATTTTATGCTATGTAAATGGTATTATTCTTTAAGCTTTTTTATTTTGAGATAATATTACAATATCAGAAGAGATGCTGAAGGACTACAAAGAGTTATCATATAACCTTCACTCAGCTTCCCTTAATGTTAATACCTAAATCATGGTGCAATTATGAAAACCCGGAAATTAACATTGGTATAATATTATTAACTAAACTACACACTTTATTTGGATTTTACCAGTTTTTCCAGTAGGATTCTTTTTGACTCCAGGATCCCACATCATGTTTAGTTGGAACATCTCCTTAGTCTCCTATAATCTGTGAGAGTTGTTCAGTATTCCTGTCATTCATGACTTGACACTTTTGAAGAGTATGGTCAGGCATTTTGTAGACTATCCCTCAATCTGGCTTTGTCTAATGTTTTCACATAATTATTTGAGGTTAAGCTTTATTGAGAAAAACACCACTGGGGCAATGTGTATTATATCATGGAATTCATCATCATTTGGTGAAGATGGTGTTTGCCAGATTCCTGCATGGTATTACACGATTTTTCTTTTCATTAGTAACTTTGGGATGGGAGACACTTTGAGACTAAGCAAACGCTCTGCTTCTTCTTAAACTTTTGCCCAATAATTTTAACATCCATTGGAGTATCTTGCCTCCATTACTTCCATAGGATTCTATGATGATTTTTTGTGTCCCCCAATCCTTTGACATTTATTAATTGGAATTCTGTAAGGGGGTGTTGTTGCTTTTCTCCCATTTATTTATTAGAGTATTGATTTATATAGGTGTGGACTAACAGATAGTTACTTTATTCTTTGGATTATACTTTGATATTACCATTGTTTATTCTCTTACTCAAATTGTTCCAGGTTTGGCCATTGGGAGCTCTTTCAGATTGGCTCCAATGGCTTTTCGATATGTTCTCATCCTTTCACCTTTTGATTATGTGATTCATTTGTAGTAAAGTATGTTTTTATTTTGATTACCAACTGTTCTTCGCTAGTATATATGTGTATATATATTCATATGTATGAATTCATATATATTCATATTCATTCATATACATATTCACATATATATTCATATATATATTCGTATGTATACTATATATACACACAATTGACTTTTGTGTATTTAAAACGGATTTTTTTATAAGCAAAATAGAGTTGGGCCTTGCTTTTTTATCCAGTGTCACTCTCTCTGCCTTTTATTAGAGTATTTAGACCTTTACATTTAATACAATTATCGGCTTCACTGGCTTTAATTCTAGGATAGTTCTGTTTTCTATTTGTCCCACCTGTTCTTAGTTCCTTTTTCCCTTTCTTCCCTCTTTGGGATTAATTGTGGTTTTTTATTCCATTTTCCCCACTAATATCCAATAAAGTATATCTCTTTGTGCTAATTTTTAGGAGTTGCTCTGGGCTTTAAAATATGCATATGTAGGGCGCCTGGGTGGCTCAGTGGGTTAAAGCCTCTGCTTTCGGCTCAGGTCATGATCTCAGGGTCCTGGGATCGAGGCCCGCATCGGGCTCTCTGCTCAGCAGGGAGCCTGCTCCCCCTTCTCTCTCTGCCTGCCTCTCTGCCTCCTTGTGATCTCTCTCCCTCTGTGAAATAAAAAAAAAAAAAAAAATATGCATATGTAACTTCTCACAGTCTGGTTCCAAATGGTATATCATGTCAGACATGACACAATATCTTACAACAGCATTCTTCCATTTCCCATCTCCTGTCCCTTGCGCTATAGTTGTCATAGATTATACCTTTCAATATGAAATAAAAGCCACAGTACCTTGTTGATATTTTGTTTTAAGCAGTCAATTGTCTCTTAGGGAAATTAAAATTTGAGAAAAAATATTTTAATAACTGTTTTTAAATGCATATGGCAGAATAATGCGAAACATTTCACATACAATAGCAATTTATGCTCCATGTACGTTTTTACATGCTTATGTTAATATACAAAATGTGTAGAAGGATATATATCAAACATTATTTCCTTTGGAAAACAGATTGCAAGCGTTTTTTATTATTATTAAGTTTCTATTTGGTATTTTAGTTTCTTTTAAAGATTTAATCTATTTATTTGACAGAGAGAGAGACAGCAAGAGAGAAAACACAAGCAGGGGGAGTGGGAGAGGGAGAAGGCTCCCCGCTGAGCAGGGATCCTGATGCAGGGCTCAATCCCAGGACCGTGGGATCATGACCTGAGCCGAAGGCAGATGCTTAATGACTGAGCCACCCAGGCACCCCAAGTTTCTATTTGTAGTTGGATGAAATGAGTATATATGACACCTATAATTTAAGTATGTTTAATCAAATTTTAATTTTTAAACAACATTTATGAACCACCAGAGTGCCACAAATATCATTGCAAATAATCACTCTTAAAGTGGGCTTTTGTTTAAAAAAAATTTTTTTACATTTATCTACTTTTTTTCCATTTCCAGTATTTCACCATTTTTTGTAAATACAGCTTTCCACCTGACACCATTTTCTTTCTACTTGAATAACTTTTTGAGGCACTTGGGTGGCTCAGTTGATTAAGCATCTGCCTTTGGCTCAGGTCATGATCTCAGGATCCTGGGATCAAACCCCACATTGGGATCCCTGCTCAGTGGAGAGCCTGCTTCTCCCTCTCCCACTGCCCCTCCCTCCACTCACGCTCATGCATGCGCTCTCTCTCTCTCTCTCTCTCTCTCTCTCTCGCTCTCTCTCTCTATATATATATATATATGTATAAATATATATATAAAATAAATAAAATCTTTTTTAAAAAGAAGAACTTCCTTTAACATTTTTTGCAGTGCCAGTCTGCTGGTGTCTCAAAAATTCTTCATTTTGCCTTCATTTTGAAAGATATTTTTGCAGAGTGTAGAATTCTAGATTAAATTTATTTCACTATTTTAAAGATGTCACCCCATTGACTACTGGCTTGCATTGTTTCCAAAAAGAAAATGTTTTTATATTATTCTCTCTGTACATCTCATTCTTTTCTGTTTGCTTTTGGGATTTTCTCTCTAACTCTGGTTTAGAAAATTCACTGTGACGTGTCTTGGTGTGGTTTTCTTCATATTTATCCTTCTTGGGATTTGTTAAACTTATTGGATTTGTAGACTTACAGTGCTCCTCAAATTTGGATGTGGTGTTTCAGCTGGGCCTCCTGGAAAGAGCTCTTCTGTCTTTGAGTATAAGGGCCAACCGATGTGTTATTAGCGACCTGGGTAACCACACTTCTTAGAATGCTGTCCAGGAGCCTGGACAAATGGTCAGAGCTCAGTGTTAATGGTCAGAGCTCAGTGTTAATGGTCCTGTGGTATGCGGTAGAGTCTGGTGAGAATCTCTGAGGTCGTCTCCGTTACTTGGAGAGTTAGGACAGCATTGCCACCGCCTTTGGGCACAGCTGTGGTGATGGAAACACCACACGCTGCCCTGGATGCAGGAAGAAACATAAGTCCCTTGGAAGAGAGGTACAGTGGGAGCTTGGGGAGGAGGCCTCTTAAGCAGACCCATCTTCCCTGGCTGCTGTGTACACACCATGGCCACACAGACATGGAAAAGCCCAACGGGTTGGAAGATAAGTCTGCGTTGCCTCTGGGATCTCCCATCCCAGAAGATCTAGATCTGTTGGCACACATTCAAGTGTCTCCCTGAGAAGCTAGCATTGCTGACCACTTGACTTCTCCTGGTCCCCTCTGTGTCCCCTCTGTGTCCCCATTCTCCACCCCACATTTGCAGCCCTTCCCTTCCCTCTCCCAGGTGTTGGCCCAAATATGGAACTCAATCCCTTGTCCTTCGTTGCCGTAAGAAACCACAGGTAGAAGGCCCATGTCTGAGCACAGGCTCTACTGAAGGTTAGAGGGGAGGAGCTGCTACGTCACGGCCATGAGGACACCAGAGGTCAGACCTTCCTCGGCCTTCCCCTCTCTTTCCTCCCAGGCCCCCACATTCCTTTCCTTGCCTGCTGTCCCCCACCTTGAGGATCACACTCCCCTCCAAGGGGCTTGTCTAGGAATTTTCCTCCCTGAAGACACAGGGCTGGAACCAGGGTGAGCAAAGGAGGTACTCCCCTCAGGGACAAAAGTGAAGAAGGCATCAAAAACTCCATGATAAAGACAAGCCACATTTAGTGTGATATTTTTAAAGTCGAAAGTAATGCAAACACAACCCAACTGCAAAACAATAAGCAGCCAAATTCAAAAATGGGCAAAGGACTTGAACAGGCATTGCTCCAAAGAAGTTACGGAAATGGCCACCAGCACATGAAAAGGTGCCCCACATCATTAGTCAGCAGGGAAATGCAAAGCAAAATCATGGTACGATACCATGCCACACTCACGGGGATGGAAAGAATAAAAAATTATTTAAAAACAGAAAATAACAAATGCTGGCAAAGATGCAGAGAAACTGGAACCCTCACGTACTGCTGGCAGGAATGCAATATGGTGCAGCCCTTGTGGAAGACAGTGTGGTGGTTCCTCAATACGTTAACCATAGAATTACCATATAACCCACGAGTTCCCCTCCTATGTAGATACTCAAAATCACTGGGTGGGGCAGGGAGGAAAAGACCTTGAACACCAATGTTCACAGCAGCACTATTCACAGTAATCCAAAGTGGAAACAAACCCAACCTTCAATCAACAGATGAATGGATATATAGATGCGGTAGCTGTGTACAAGGAAGTATTATCCACTCATTAAAAATAAGGAAATTCTGACTCCTGGTATAACACGGAAGAACCTGGAGGACACTGTGCTAAGTGAAATCGGCAGTCACAAAAGAACCAAGATTGTATGACTCCGCTTACCTGAGGTCCCTGGAGGACAGAAATTCATGGAGGCGGAAAGTGGAAATAGGGGCACCAGGGGCTGGGGAGGCGGCAACGAGGAAGTTAGGGTTTGCTGGGGACAGAGTTTCTATTTTGCCAAATGTGAAAGTTCTGAGGATGGATGGATGGTGTTGGTTGTACGACAGTGTAAATAGACTTAATGCCCCTGAGTTATACACCTAACAGTGGTTAAAATGGTCAAGTTTCTGTTATGTATATCCCACCACAACTTAAGACAACACTGATGCAAAAAATCCATGATAAAAAAATTAAAATTTTAAATAGAGACGAGATCCGTGCTATGACAAGCCAGCCACATTGGAGCCCAAGACAAAGAGAACAACCCCTCAAGACCGATCCTGTCTTAATGTAAAATTTGGGCATTTTGCTCATCATAGATTTTTAGCATTACTTTGATTTTCGTTAATACCACAATAAAACGTGATTTCTCTGGAGCACTGAGACCGAGGATGCCCCTTACATTCCGCACCCGATGCCAGTACCCCACTTTCGCTGCCCCCAGTTCTAGCCTGAGGAATGCCACGTTGGCCCCTGAAATCGTAAGTCTCCCTCGGATCTCCGGCGGGACCCACCCCAGGAACCCCGGCTCTCTCTGAGCAGGGGGACTGGCCACTCCCTTCTGGGTCAGGGTCAAACCTCTTTCTCTCTTTGAATTCTCCACTGCCATCAGTCCACACAATAAAACCAAAGTCCTCTTGGACTATTCTTTAGCCTTAAAAAGGAAAGAAATTCTGACATCTACCAGTGGATCGACCTTGAAGGTATGATGCTAAGTGAGACAGGCCCGTCAGACAAACACAGAGGCTGTAGGATGGCGCATACGCAAGCTATCTAGAGAAGTCACATTCATACAGAGAGTAGAAGGAGGGGGTGCCAGGGCCTGGGGAGGGCAGTGGGGGTCCGTGTCTCCTGGGGGCCGAGTTCCAGTGTGGGGACATGAAAACGTTCTGGAGACAGGTGGCCGCAAGGGCTCACATGACAGTGTGAATATGCCCCGAGCCATCCACCTGAACAGTATTTAGAAAGTCATTATAAATATATTTTACCACAATACGAAATAAAAGCACCAGGCAAACACACACGTAGCCGCTGCTCCAGGTCCCCGGCTCTGCATGGCAGTTGGGCACAGGAAGCCTCCAGGCCGGGCTTCGCCCACCCTTTGCCCTCTGAGCTCCGCGGACCAACATCCCCTTTCCATCTGGCCCCGGGCCAGTGCTTGTAAAACAACAAAGATAAATATTTTCTACCTTGACTTGGTAGAATATAAACAGATAAGGTCCAGTTTGATTTCAGGAGTAACTAGGTTTTGTTTCCCAAACTCTTTTTCTAACCCCTAGGGTGTCAATCGCCCTTAACTCGGGAGGCCTGCGGGGACCCCTCCTCAAGCCTCCGCCATGAGTCACGGACTTGCGCACTGGTCCCCACGTCCCCAGGGACTGCGAACTGTCCTCGCACCCGAAACACCATGGCTTCTGGGACAGAAAGCTGCCACGGTCATCAACCTCACAACGCAGCGCGTGTGCGTGATTGACACAGCTGAGGAGTGACCCGCGAGCCTAGGTGGTCCAAGTGACTGGCCCAAGGTCACACAACTGGCTGAAACTCTGGCTTTGGGCTCCGGCCCCTCCCCTCTCCCCATCGCCCCTCCCGGCCCCCACCGGACATGTCCTCTTGCATCTTATCCACGGCCCATGGACCTGGTTCAAGGCCATCTCCCTGCAAGGCTCCCCAGCCCCCACGACAACTAATGCACGCCAATAGGAGGCCAGGGCCTCAGCCTGATGCAGCCAGGGCCCGAGCTCCTCCAGGGGCCTGTTTCCTCCTGCAAATGACGCTGGGGGCCTTCGGGCCGGGGGCCAAAACCCCTGAGAACGAGGCTCGGTGGGCCCAAGATGCTGGTGCCGAGGCCGGGACGCTGGGGCGGCCGGCGCACATTCCTAGGCCCAGCCTCCTCCGCAGGGTCGGCTGTCCTTTCCCACAAGGCCCCACATCTCTGCTTGGTATGCGCCGGGGGTCCCCGCCAGGGTCCAGCTGCCTTCCCAGGCCATTCAAGTCAACTCCAGCAAAGGGTTTTTGTTGTTATTACCGCTCTCCACCATTAGCAGGGGCAGCTTTTGTCTTCCCAAATGGGAAAGTATCTTTTACTTTTCTCTTTTGACACTGACTGTTTGGCCCAAAGCAGGGACCAATTAAACTAATTAATCCCTAGGCATTTTGCCGGTGGCGAGGCCAGGCTCTTACCCTGCGAGTCGCTCCAGAGGGAGCAAGCGGACGCTCACATCCTGCACGGCCCCGACCTCTGGGCCGGTCAGTGACCCCGGAACCCCGGGCTTGGGCGCGCGGCCCTCAGCGGGCCTCCGGGCACGCGGGGACGCAGGTCCTGAGGCTTCCTGCCACCCCCCACCTGCCACACAGCGGACCTCGGGCCCTCCCGGGCTCTGACGCCCGCCCCTCGGAGACAAGCCAGTGTGCGGCTGCCGGGGGGACAGCTGCCCACGTCCGTGTGCAATTCGCGCTTTCTCTTAGAAGGGGGGCACGGGACCCCAAATTTAGAAAAGGCACGTGCGCTGAAACGAGGCGCACAAGGTGGAGCTCGGAGGCCCCTGGGGGCCCCGGGCGGGGACCGGGGGGTGGGGACGGTGGGGAAGGGGGCCGCCTGCGGAAACCGGTCCCTCGTCAGATGCATTTTGTTCCTGGACGACAGCAGACTTGCCGTGGCTGCGGCAGGGAGGAGCAGCTGTCCGTGCTGTTTATTCAGATAGCATTCTGGCAATATTCAGAAGCTTGTTTTTTTCTCTCGCTGCCGGCTCTGAGACTAGCCACGGGGCAGTTGGACGCACGTGTCTACACATGGCTTTCCAGAGTGGCGTCTGAAGAGCACATACATCCTCTTCCAAGAGCCCTCTGCCGCGTGTTCCTCCGGGCCCCCTCCCCCCGCCTCCCACCCCCGCCAACGGGCACGTCTCTGCGAACACTCAAGACGGAGAACCCGCGATTTGGGATATGTCTCTTTCGTGGTCTCTTTCACATGTTTTTCGTTGTGCCTCTTGGCTGATCCAGGATTTAAAATCCCCAGCAGCTGTTCCCAGGTCAGTTCTCAAAGTGTTTTGTACCTTGGACC
>LNAC01000192.1:2639991-2663230 GCA_002007465.1 Ailurus styani
CCCCCCCACCCCCCAAAAAAGAAGAACACCGGAGGGCACCGGCCAGGACTTGGAGCCTGTGTCTGAAGGCATTCTTCAGGAAAAGTTGCATGGGCTTGCCTCTGGTTTCCCCTTGCTGCCTGGAGCCCTGGGCTCGCAGACCCAAGATTCGTTCCGCACCTTGCACCCACGGTACATCTTGACAAGCGCCAGCTTCCAGAACTTTGCACAACACTGTGACCACAAGCACTCAGGATATGTGAGGCCATGTCTCCCCGTTGTCTTCGGACACCCAGTCATTTCCCGGCCCAGAGGCCCCACCAGGGCCCTGCCCACGGCCCCACCCCCGTTAGGTGTCTCTTCCTCCAAACGCGAGTGTAGACCCAGGACAGGGTGCTCAGGGCCCCAGGCCTTCCAGCCAGCCTCACCCTGCAGCCCCTCCCTGGCCCCGCAGGCTGCTCTGAGAGGCTGCTTCCCATCCAGCAAAACAGCCTCCACTCCGCTTCTGGGCCCTTCCACTCAAGTTCCCTTCCAGCCGGCCAAGGTCTCACCGCAATCCCCTCACCGCCCTGGCGGGGGAGTCTCCTGGCGCGGCGATACCACGAGACCAGAGCACCATAAACTTCAGGGCTCAAAACAACACCAATGTATCATCATACGGTGCTGGAAGTCAGGGGTCTGAGTGGCCTCCCTGGGCTAAAATCCAAGCGTCAGCAGGGCTCGTTCCTTCTGGAGCTTCTGGGAGAGCTTCCATCTCCCGGCCGTGTCCAGCTTCCGGAGGCAGCCGTGTTCCTGGCTCACGCACCTGTCTCCATCTTCAAAGTGCATCACTATGACCTCGGCGACCCCCATCCCGTCACCTTCCCTCTGACTCTGACCCCTTTGTAAGGACCCTCGAGATTCCACTGGGTCGGCAGGGATCATCCACCCCCATCTCACCATCCTTAGCCTCATCACAGGAGCACAGTCCCTCGGGGCCTCTACCCAGTTCAGCACAGCGCACAGCGCCTGCCGCAGTCCGCAGCCACAGCTCACAGCGGACTCGCTTCCAGATCCCGCTTGATTGCCCAAAGCGACCCAAGAAGTATCCGGACAGAAGCACGCCAACCCCATGTCGCAGGTGGAAATCAGAGATACACACAGCAGGACACATCAGAGTGAGATGGGCAGGAAGGGGTTGCTCAGGGGCCCTGCCAGAACCATGGCCCATCGCTGCTCAGACAGCAGGCATCTGGGCCTCGAGGCAAATGGCTACAAGGGCGCGAGGCGGGTCAGCAATTCATTCCGTGGTGTGGGTGCACAGCTCAGCGTGCGGGCCGTTCATGGGTGGAATGGAGGATCTCACTTCTCTCCCCAAACCCACCTCTTGCTCATGGAGCTGCCTGAGGGAAGAGCACGGGACGAAGGGGCAGACAGACCTGGGCAACACAATGGCTCCCATACACACATGCACATGCACAAACACACACGTGTGAGCAACTGGGCATCCTCAGCCTCAGATCCTACCTCACCATGGGCTATGAGCAGATCGACATGTGCACATTCCAAGCCCTGGGCCTCAGAGGAAGGCACAGAGCATGTCCTCTGCTTCCTCTTCTCCGCTTGGCCCTGAACGGAATGCAGACGGGATGGAGGGAGCTGCCGCAGTCTCCTGAGACCATGAGGTCAGAGTTCCTTATTGAGGACAGCAGAGCACCAAGTGCCCCAGCATCTAGGCTCCTGACGTCCTCTTGTCTCCATAGGATCCTGAACCACGTGAGTTTGGACCATAATATGAGACCGTATGTGTGAAATGGTGTGTTTGGACAGTAATGTGAGAAAGTAACAAACTCCCATTATGTTTAAGCCACTCTCGTGGGAGTGGGAGGTGGGGTGTCCTTGTTCTAGCAGCAAGCCCTGACAGCATCCTCACTGATATAGATTTGGGTGCACAGAAGGGATGGGTGCTGCTCCCAGGGCTAACTGACCCCCCCCAGTCTGGCCTCCATGGTCCAAGACACAGATTTTGTGAGCTAGAAAGCTGTTGACCCCTGGACTGTGGAAATCTTCATCAAATCTTCATAAAAGTGCTCCCGCAGATGCTTAGAAGGCAGACCACATCCTGATGCCCGTGGAACTTCAGGACTGGGTGGAACTCCAAATGTAGGTGTGTGGGGGCTGCTGCTCCCCGCCTTCAGGATGGGATCTGGGAGAGTCTCCAGATGGCTTGGAAGACACAGTCTCGGTGGAAGAGGAGGCTGCTCTCAGGAGTTCTCAGCAGGACACGAGGGCCAGCCCCAGGGCCGTGGTCTGAATGAGGTGCTACCTCCCTGCCCAAGTCCCTTGGGGCTCAGGCGACAGACAGCAAGGTGGTCGCTCTTGAATGAGCAAGATGGGCTGAGAACAGAGGCCTGGAAGAGAGACCAACTTTATAAGAATAAAAAGCCAGGTTTGCCCGAGATCTTTAGGTGGGGTTCCTGCACCTCGGAAATAACCAGTGTCAGTAGACCAGAAATTTACTAGTTTTGGAAGGAACTGTATTCCCAAATAAACCACAAGCCAGGCTTTCAAAAGCATGCTGTGTTTTGAAACCAGCCCCCTCAAAGAAATCCCTGGTCACCCCAGGACTGTGGACATGAAGGCTGAGCTCACGCCCACTTCGGGTGTGGGCTTAGGGAGGACAGTGGGGCAGGAGCACGCTCCCAGAGGACAGAGCCAGGACGGTGGAGAACAGCCGACGAGGTGTTGGGAGCGAGCAGACGCAGGGGTGCCGAGAGCGCTGGCCGAGGCAGGGTGGTGGCCGTGCTGGCCCCGCCGGCTGTGGCCATGGTCCTGCCCGAGGGACTGCTCCAGGGTCCCTTCTTCTCTGTGCCAAAGGCACGTTTTTACAGCAGCCTGACTACTCCTGCGCGGCCCCGGGCTTCCGAGGACGTTGCAGACCCCCTGTACTTGCCAATGTATAGTTCACAGCTCCCTGCTCGGGAGGGCTCACACCAGCCTTGGTGAGCATCACACGCGGGTCCTGGATGCGGCCAGACACGGTGCCTGGAAGGGACCTCAGGGCCGTGTCTGCTGCAAGGGGCTGAGTGGGCTCAGAGCACAGAAGGGGGACTTTGCATGGGGATCACATGGCCCAGACGGCTAGCGGTCCCCCAGGCCATTTGCCCTTCCTTTCCCTCAGAGCAGCAGAGTCCTTCAGGTCAGAGCCCAGGGCAAAGCCTCCACCTGCAAGGATGCTTCACGGTGACCTGCGGCCATGTGACCAATTCCCCGCTAGTGGGGAGTGAGCAAAGGCACACGTGTGGCTTCCCAGGGGCGCGGCCCACGCACTTCGCTCTCTTCTCTGGTCTCTCCCTGGCTGCACTGTGGGGCCCGGATGCAGGGACACTCGAGGTCATGCGTGAGGCTGCTGCAGGGCCCCAGCCCTCGGCGGGATGAAGGGAAGGGTCCAGGAGACACTGCACTGGCCGCGTGTCCTCGGGGAACTGGTCACCTGTGTCTCCGTGCAGTCGTCTCTAAAAGTGGAGATGGCAACCCGTGTGGCCTCCCTCGGCTGCCGAGTTCAGTGAAGCGAGGCAGGTAAAGCCTGGCCCTCAGCCAGCTCACAGTGTTGTCGCCTCCTGCCTTCCGACCCCGGGGCTCGAAGTCCCGGGACCCCGAGCAGAAGGCAGGCGGGACGCGGCCCACCCAGGAGACCCGAGGGCAGCCCCCGTAGCTCAGGAGGCACGGGAGGGAGACACAGTGTGAGAGGTCTGGGGGCCCCGGGAGAGAGGCTGCAGCGCGTGGCGTCCGTGGCAGGGACGACCCAGGGGCTAGAGGCCAGCTAGAGGGGGGTCCACTTCCTTGGGTGGGGGAGGAAGAGAGGTCTCTGGCCCAGCCCTGGAGAGCTGCGACCTCGGGAAGGGAAGGACGAAGCGCGCAGGTCATGGGGACAGCTGGGAGGCCGGTGACGTCCACCCCCCAGGGCCACCCAGATCCTCTCGCCCTGGGCTGCGCCCTAGCAGGGTCCTGGCTGGGCGGCGGGCTTCGGACAGGCAGGAATGCGTCTGTGGCCTCCGTCCCCTCTCTGGGGTCTCTGTCCCTTCAGCGGCCTCCTGACCTCTCTCCCCGCCACCGCGCATGGCAAGAGGACTTGGCAGCCCTGTGCCAGAGCCTTCCGACGTCTCTGCACCACGTGGAAGGTGCCTAGTGAACGTTTGGTGTGAGGGCCGGGCACGCTAGGTGCACAGTCGACGTCTGAGGAATGAACACAGTGGGTGCTCAACAGTGTGGGTGCTTCCACTTTGGCCAAATCGGCCCTTGGTCTCCTGCCCCGGGTGGGTCCTGACCCCTGTGCGCTCACCCCTGGGAGACCCCGGTCGCCTGGCTTCTCCTTGCCCACCTCTGCTGGGATCGGGGTGTCCTCAGGGGACCCCGAGAAGCGGGTGCCACAGAACTGGGAGGCAGTGTTCCTTTCTGTCTTCACATCGGGCTAAGACTCAAAACAAAACTGTCAGATTTCAGAACATTTCACAGCGGCAAAAATAACTGCACTTGGGGAAAAAACACGCAGACACTTCTCAAAGTCATCTAGTCGCTTCAACAATGTGCCAAAAGCTTCTGGAATTGACAGGTTCGGTTTGCCACGCACCAACTGTGCCTACCCTGCCAGCCTCATCTCCCGAGGCCCCCCGAGGCCCCCGAGGCCCCCCGCGTACCAAAACCTCGGCAAACAAGAGGCAGCGGGGGAGACGCACACAGCCACCTTTGTCAGCCCCCACTAAGTGTCAGTTGAAACGCTGTCCCCAGAAGTCCCAAGCCACGGATGCCACATCAGAGGGGACAGAGGCTGGGCAGGGAGGAGAGAGGCCTCGCTGGAAAGGTCCCTGACGGTATGTGGCACACGTGCTGTTGACAATCTCACTGGCTCCCCACCCTGCGAAAGGTCTCCCCGTTGTAGACACGGGCACTGACACACAGGGATGTCACTCGGGTCAGGGGCAAGCCATGCTCTCCTGGGAAGGAGTTCCAGCTGTCCTCCCCGTCCTCTCTCCCCTCTTCCATAGTAACACAAGAGGTAGCCAGGCACACGTGGCCCAAACAAAAACAATATTTCCAGCCCACTTGGCAGCCAGCTGGGGCCACACAAGGAAGCCTGGTTGATGGATACAAGCAGGAGGACCTTGTCCAACATCCTGGTTGTGTTGTCCCCTCTGTCTGGGATGGCAGGAGCTCAGGCAGCCACCTTAGACCCATGAGGACAGCAGAGCCACAAGACAGAAGGAGCCTGGGCTGCCAACACCGTGGAGTTGCCGTGGGCACATGGACCATGTCCGCTGGCTCGTGAGGCAAAAGAAGAGGGACACCCACCCTAAGTTAAGCACCTGGTGACAGGCTTGCTGAGCCAGCCACCCCTGGGGTTCTGCATCAGGAGACCAACCCAGGGGAGGGGGGGCAGTGCTTACAGATGCTGAGGAGCCTGGATCTTATACCAGGGGTGGGGAGCCAGCAGAGAAGAGGGGTCTAAGCAGGGCAGTGATCTGATCCCACTCATGTCTTTCAATCTTTCAAATATCCAACGGATCACAGCAGGTAGTTTGGCCTCAGAAGTCTGGGAGGTGACAGGGCTCAGACCAGGGTAGTGGTGGAGAGAGGGGGGAGGGTGACTAGAGCCAGGACACATCCCAGAGGAGGGAGGGCACACTGGAGAGGAGATGGGGGGCACCCACACTTGCCCCGAGCAGCTGGGGTGACAGAGGCCAGCTCGGCAGGGGGCTCCAGGTCCCAGCTCAAGAGGCCAAGTCTGAGACCCCTGTGAGGTGTCCAAGGGGAGGGGTCCAGCAGGCAGGCCGGGATGTCAGAAGGTGGCGTGGAGCCCCAGGCGGGGGACTTACGAGCTTGAAGTTAGTAGTGAATGCCAGGGAGGACATAAGGTCAGTGAAGAAGGGGGTCAGAAGCTCACACGAGGAGGGTCCGAGGAGCACCAGCATTGGGGTGGGGGAGGAGGTCGTCAGAGGAGCCTAGGGAGAAGCAGTCAGGAGGCGAGGGGAAGCCAGGCAGGGTGGGCTCCAGAAGCCCGAGAGGGAGCGGCCACCCGTGTCAGCACCGCCCACGAGGCCAGCCATGCACCTGCTTCCAGAGTGGCCGCTGGGGAAGGAGGAAGCAGCGGTCAGACCGCAGAGGATGCGGGAGAGGGGCTGCAGAGGGGTCCTGCTCTGCAGAGGCTTTCCCTGAGACAGAGGGGGTGTGGGCAGCCGGCAGGAGTGGGACCCGGGGCGGGGGTGGGGGGTGGGGGAGGTCCCCGGAGCCCCACGGAGCCTGGGGTGCAGGACGAGGGGGCCGGTACAGCGCTCGGTGTTTTTCCAAGTCCCTGGGGTTTTGTTGGTGGTGGTTTTTTGGGGTTTTTTAGTTGTGGTGTTTTGTGGTTTTTTTTTTTTTTTGCCATCCTCCGATCCAGACTGATTTTTACTAAATGCTGCTCTTAAATGTGATCCTTAATAATCTTGCTTTTTAAAACTTGCTATTTTTTTTCTAGGCAATAATCTCAGTGAAGTCGCAGGTTTGATGAGTTAACTTTTTTGCTAATACACATGACACCAAGTACATGTAAAAGGTCCATCTGTGCATCTCTAAGACGGTCTAGGGACCCACTGGGTCTACCCCGCTCTTGACACGGAGGTGGGAGGGGGACCACGGGGTTGTGCCTGGTGTCAGATGACCTGCGGCCAGCCCTGCCTCACCTCCCGCCAGCAGGGTGACCTCAGGCAAGTTACGAAAGCCCTCCAGGCTCCACCTCCACAAACCGGAGACAACAGTCAGGAGTGGGCGTGAGGAGGGAGAGGAATCATCCGCCCAGAGCCCTTAGCAGAGAGCTGGCACTCCGGCCGGTCACCAGGACTGTGTCTGAAGATGTGGCTGAGCCAAGATCCCGCGGGACCTCCTGGCGCCTGTGCCCGGCCCGCCCCGCTCCGGCCAGGCCCCGCAAGGGTCGTAATATATTCCAGCGAGGCTCTGGAATCCATTCCACCCCAGGAGCCAAACACAAGCCAAGCAGGAGCCCTGGTGAGCCAGTCTGGGCCACCCTCACCTCCAGTGACGTCGGCCTCTCCGAGGACCCACCGGGGAAGGGCGCTCATGACCGCGGACGGGCCCAGCCTGGGAGGGTGGTGGGTAAACGGCTCGGCACATGGGCCAGAAAGGTACCATCCCACCCATTTTTCACCATTTTTCATTGTGGTTCTCTCTGAGCTCCCAGGAGCTGCACGTAAAACCTTGATCTTGCTTTCTGGAACAGTCTCCTAAATTCTACCCCTTTACAGGTGGGAAACTGAGGCAGCGAGAGTGATGAAATTTTGGAACAGGGCAGAACTCAGAAGAGCAACAAGTGCAGGGGCGCCTGGGTGTCCCAGCGGGTGAAGCGTCTGCCTTCGGCTCAGGTCATGGTCCCAGGGTCCTGGGATCGAGCCCCGCATCGGGCTCCCTGCTCCGCGGGGAGCCTGCTTCTCCCTCTGCCTCTCCCACTGCTTGTGCTCTCTCTCTTTCTCTCAAATAAATAAATAAAATCTTTAAAAACAAAAAGAGCAGCCCGTCCGACCTGTCCCAGCCTATGGAAAGTGAAGCCCCGCGGGCCAATCCCGCAGCAGGGAGGAGGCCGGCGGTCTGTCCCCTGCCGCCGCAGGCTCAGGGAACCACTGTCCTGGAGACTTTTCTCCCCAGGTAATACCCTGTCACCACATACAAAGGGACACTGCAGGCCTCACCTCTCTCTCTCTCCTCCGCCAGCCTGACAACTGGTCGCTGGGAAGCCGGGCCCTCGGGCTGGGAGGTGGCAATCCGGGCAGAGCGGAGGCCCGCTGAGCTCGGGGGGGGGGGGCAGAGCCGGGACCGAGCTGGGCCAGCACGTGCCCTCCGACGGCGCCCCGTCCTGTCTGCCTCCTCCACCCTCCGGCCCAAGCCCGCGGCTCCCCCAGGGGGCGGCTGTCTACACAGATAAGGAGCGTCTGCGACACTCGCCTGCGGTCACCTGCCCAGGACACAGGGCTCTCCAGAGCCGGGACGTCCCTCTGCCCTCGAGGGCCTCTCTCGGCCTGTGGGGCAAAGGTGGGCCCCCGCCCAGCCCCGTGTCAACTCCTGCAAATTCTAAACTCCCAGGGTCCAAAGAGCAGACCCAAACCTACCTCTATAAAAATGTGTTTGAAAAGAACATTCTCTACTCGTGCTGGCCCTCTGCCCGCCCCCACTTTGGGGTTCTGGGCAGACTTTTAGAAGCGAACCTCTCAGCAGTTACCGAGAGCAAAACAGCTCCCAGAAGATCTCAGCCGGTGCCAAGCCGAGCAGAAGCCACAAGTCCCTTAAGCAGGGAGTTTCCGCTCAGCCTCCAGAAATCCCGGGAGAGGAGCTTCATGTTGGCCCGGGCTACGTCCAGAGCCGACCCGCTCCCCTCCAGCCTGGGCCCCGCCTGCTCCCGGCCCCAGCCGTCTCTTGCCTTCCTCCTCGGCTCCTGGACCAGGGGGAGCCCCTCAGCTGTCAGCAACCGAGCCAGAGCACCCTGGACCCCGAGCACATGGGTCCTGAGGCCCCAGACAGAAAAGGGCACCGGAGCCAGCTCGGGCTCCCGGGAGCCACCCTCTAAGATGCGGTGACCGCCCCCTCCCCCCACCATCCCCGCGGGTGCTTGGGTTCCGAGCCACACAGGCCAGAGCTCATTTCTAGGCCACACAAGGATGCTGAGCATTCTGGGGCAAGGTCCTGTACCTCGGTGGCCTGATGCTGGCAAGGAGAGGGGGCTCCGGGGGGCCTGTCTCTGCTCCTCCTCTCCCGTGGCGGATCACTAACAGGAAAAGCCGGAGGAAGAACCTTCAGATGGGCTCTGCTCACAGCCAGGGCCAGGGAAGTGGGCCTCGACGTGTCCTGGAATGATCCCCGTACCCTCGGAGCCGGGCCTTTCAGGAGCAGATTGGAAAATCCCCCGGAGCGGGCGGGGCCTTACCAGCTGCTCGGGAAAATGTCTTTTCCGAGCTTAAGGGCGGCATCTCCTTGCTTCCCTCTCTTTCAGGCTGTGGGCTGCATAGCCCTGGGCTACAGGCTGGGGGCTGGGACCCCGGAGAGGAATCCAGAATCCGGCCCAGGCTCCGGTCTTGCCGGAGGAGCCTCCACCCAGAGCAGGAGACAATCCTGACAGACGACAGCAGCAATCACGCAGGGTAACTAGGGGCCGTGCACAGGGTACAAGACTGAAGGAGGGAAGGGGTCAGGGAAGGCTTCCCGGAGGAGGCAGCTCCTGAGGACCAAGTGGGAGTTAACCAGAAAACAAGTCGGGGAAGGGCATCCTCAGGGGCGAAAGCAGAGGTTGCAAAGACCCTGGGGAGAAGCAGAAGCAGCCTGTGAGCAAAGCTACGGCAGAGCCCGTGCAATGGTGAGGACAAGAACAGATGGGCGCCCAGTGGAGAGGTGCGTTGGGTGGACACCCAGGGGCCAGTCCAGAGGGGGCCTCTGTGCCACACAAAGGAGTATGGGCTTCATCTGGAGAGCAGCGGGGAGCCATGGAGGGCTTTAAGCTGGCAACGGTGCAGCCTGGGTTTATGCCTTGGAAAGTCCACTCTTGGGGGTGCCTGGCACAGGGCAGCGTGAAGGGAGGCAAGCCGTGGGGATGGGGGTGGGGAGACTGGGCCTGTCCTTTCTGGATGCACAGCAGTACATTCCCAGCCCTCCCCTCCCCCACACCCCTTCTCCAGCCTCACGGTCCTTCAAACTTGCCATGATCTCCTTACCTCTGAGCCTTTGCATACGCTGTTCCCTCTGCCTGCTGTGCCCCTCTTTGCCTTCTACCTGCAGAACACGTGCTTAGGAGCAGCCGGAATCCCCATCCTGGTGCCTCCCTGTCCACCCCTCTTCTGGGAGGAATCTGTTGCTCCTTCAGACGGTTCCTGCAGATATCTGGCCATGACCCAGCTGTGATAATCCTCTGGTCAAGAAGCGACCTCCCCACCAGACTAGAAGCCCACTGAAGGCAGTGATGGGCCTTGGGTGCCTTCGGATCCTAAGCCCTCAAGCAGGGCAGGTGGTGGGCTCTTGGGAAGGCCTGGAAGGCTGGTCTAGGAGACCTGGTTCTGAGGTCCCCTTGAGGCCCGTGACCTCAGCTCTAGCTCACCCCAATGCAGTTCATCCTTATGCTGGCGAGCTCATGAGTTTGCATGCCCTGCGTCTCTCAGAGTGGCGGGGACCAGCTGGGCTGTGGTCAAACCATTTCCCTCCCCCCTGGCTACCCAAAGCCAAGCACTGTGCTGAGTTCTGTCCAATGCAAGGCAAGAACCCACTCCTTCCAGCCCGGCCCCCAGCAGTCGCCCGATCTGTCTTGCTCTTGCTGTCCCTTGCTTGCTGGCTGGGTGGAGAAGTTCCGGTGCGAAGCCCCAGGGCCCTGGAAACAGCAAGAAGAGGTACCACGAAGTGCCCCCCAGCTTCCCAGCGGGAAGGAGAACGTCGTCCCCAGCCTCTAGACGTGCCCCAAGCGCCAGCTCTGCCATCAGCCCTCTGCAAAGTGGCTCAGTTGAGTTAGGCTCCCTCACCAGGATCATGCCCCCTCCGCAGGGTTGCCCATGTCCAGTGACCCTGTCACCATGGGGGCTCTACAGGGCCGAGCCGTGCACCGCAACCCGAGACAACTCCGACCTCCTCGGGGCTCCTCAGAGGACCCCACGGGGACAGCAGCTCCCTCTGCCCAGCGGGCTTCCTGTCCCCTAACTGTCCCCAGTTACTGACCCAGAGCACCCCACACACCCTCCTCCGCCTAGAAGTCTGCGCCCTGGGACACCGCCTCAGTTCACATGAACGTGGGACGTGGGAGTGGGTTCACCCACTGGCCTGGAAGCGTCGAGTGGACGGCCTTGACCGTCGTCAAGGACCCACTGTTGTTGTCAGGAGGGCAAGTCGGGAGAACGGCACTGGTCCAGACGCTCACCGGGGCGGACGCGAGTGGCGGGAGTGGTGCCTCAGGCTCCCCAGGAAAATGGGGAGACAGCCGGCGCACGGGGAGTGGAACCGCATGGCTACTGCAGAGTTCAGGTGGTGCCTGGGGACAATCGAACACTATATATGGGAAACCGTGAGGCCCCCTCCACAGGATGTAACTCCAGGACTTCGTGATGTGAGCACACAGCCTCCAAAGGTAGAGCTCCCAAAACAGGCGGGTCTGCTCTGACACGGTCAGGGGTGTGATTGGAAAACACTAAGATCTTGACAAATAGTATAGCGACTTCTGAGTTGATGTACCCAAAGCCTGGAGTCCCCTAAGCTTTCCAAGCTGGGAAAAGTGGTCCATTAGTTCCTACAAAGGGCAAGTGCACCCACTTCCTTGAAGATGTCAGAAACCTTCTCACTGCAGGACAGCAGGCACCCCCCAAAATTCACCCCACCTCCCCTCCAGGCCAGTGACTCAGGCTAAGTCACAACATAACTCATCCAGGGTCACGAGAGAAAGAGGAGGGGACCGAGGAGCTGGCCAGCACCGGACTGGGGTCTGAAGGTGCCGGACCGATGGGTGGAACACCAGTTGGATCAGGGAGAGCCTGTCTCTTTGGGAGCACGTCTGTAAGACGCAGCACGTCACGTCCTGGCAAGGAGCATGGGGGATGGTGCCAAGGCAGGGACCCAGCAGCACCCAGCAGCACCCAGCAGCCTGGGGGAGGGATGGCCTCCGCTAAGGGAGGAGGAGATGCGAGAGTTGCCATGCATCTGGCGGGAGGACCGAGCGAAGGTTCAGAGGTGTAGACACAGTACGCTGGGTATAACATGGACAGCCGGAACCCCCACCAGATGACTACGCCCCACGGGAGGACCTACAAGATACGCCATTTACCAAAGCAGTAAGGAACGCACCAGCACCGTCGAGAAGCTCAGTGGTGGCTGCCACCTGTAAGCCGGGGCTGATGGTAGGAGGCGATGATGCAGAACCAGGTTCACTGATGCCAATGAGGGTCACCAGGCCTGAAAACCACAGAGACAAGGTGGCAGTGAGTAACCATCGGAAGCCAGATGGAGACAATTACTATAATGAGAATCAGAATCCGAGGGGCGGCCAGTGGGTTTTGGAAATGGCTGATCTGGCTGCTAGCACGTGGGGCCAAGAGCCGGGCGGCCTCTAAGGGTGAAGTTCAACTTGCACAATCAAACTAAGTCCAGAACGAGTGACCGGGATGCTGAAGGCAGTGCCCTAGTGAAAAGCCATGATTCCCTGCTTGGTTTCCAATCTGGAACCAGTGTTCGGACCAGGAATCCATTGACAGAAGGGGAGCCAGCCTCCAGGAAGAAGGACCTTAGGCCACGGTAAGAGTGGATATCCCAACACCCGTTCCTCCCCAGAGGAGTGTGAGGGCACCGACGGAGCAGCTTTATATGGGAAGAGGAGACCACCCCATTGTGTGGGAGGCTACTGGACAAGGATTCGAGTGGACACTCTAAAGACTGAACGACTCCAATGGGGGAATGAGGCCGATGGGCGCCATGTTGTAATTGGCGTCCTGACCCAAGTGAGGCGCCCTGGGTCTTGGGCCTCCCCCGTGTCCCCAGTGGTTATTTTCCTGGTTCTTCAGTGAATAATTCAAATAGACTGGTTTGGTAGTTGGTACAAGCCCCACTGGGCCAAAAAAGTAAACCAAAACCAGTATCGCATGCGGGACAATGGCTCAAATGAACGCCACCTTTAAAGGCCTAAAGGATGCAGGAGTGGTGGTCCCCAGTATAGCGCCATTCAGTTTGCCTGTCTGACCCCAGGAGAGTCTGGTGATAGGTCTTGGATGGTGGCAGTGAGTGGGATCAGTACAAGCTCAGCAAGGCCGCTGGCCCCATTACAAGCACTATGCCAAATACGGTCTTTGTTGAACGTGGCCGCAGGGACTTGGTACAGAGCCATTGCTCTCCCCATCCCTTTAGAAAAGAGGATCCAAAACAGTCTGTTGTGACTTGCAGTGAACAATAATCCACAGCTGGTCCTGCACCTGGGCTCCAACCTCTCCCTCTTCCCTGTTCCTTTCTGGCCACAAGTCTCTGTCGCGTTCCTGGCTGGACGTCCCCTAGAACAAGATGTCAGTCCACTGTCACAATAACACCAAGCAAATCAAACCACACAAATGCACCAGGGGCCTTCCGTCCAGAGGGGGAGAAACGAGCCCTTTGAAAACTCCGGGCCTGCTGCGTCAGTGATATGACTGGTGTGGGGATGTCACCGCGGACGCGGCAGAGGTGAGGGTGGCCCAGCGGGGGGTCCCCACCTTCCACGCCTGGTCTAGCCAATGCCATTGCTGAATGTCCAACCTGCCCGCAGTAAGGATCCATGGGGAGTCCCCGGGATGGAAGCATTCCTACGGGAAACCAATCAGCCACCTAGCAGCAAGTCAACTCCACGGAACATTTTCCATCCCGGAAGAGGCGAGGATGAATTTTGACGGGAATAGAGAAATACAATGGGTACAGTTTGCCTTTTCTTGCCACGGGGCCTCCGTGAGCACCAGCACCAGAGAGCTCACGGACTATTCAGTCCACTGACACGGGATCCCATGGAGCGTCATGTCAGAGCAAGGACCCACTTAACAGAAAAGATGGTGCCGGAGTGCACCTAGAATGGTAGGCTCCGCCGTTCACGCGGCAGATCACGGCACTTGGAGGCCACCACCCTGACAGAGGGCTGGGATGGCCTGGTCCAGGGTGGACTTGAAGCATGTGCTCAGGGCAGTGCCTTGCAAGGATGGGGCGCGGTCCTCGCCGTGCAGTGCATACGCTCAGTCAGCGACCTTTATACCGTTTTGTGTCCCCAGTGGGTAGAATTTATGGGTCCAAGAACAAAGAGGTGGGAGCAGGAGTAGCCACGTTTACTGTCACTCCCAGCGACAAATTTGGGGATTCCATGCTTCCTGGCCCTTGCAATTCAGGATTCTGTGAGAGCTGTCCCCAGGGGACACAGTAAGAGTTTCGCGGAACTCTAAGCTACCGCCAATGCCACATTTCGGCTCCTTGTGCCAAGGACCAACCAGTAAGAAGAAGCATCACTACCCTCCCAGCTCAGAGTCCTACCTTCCCTTCCACAGGCGATCCCAAGCCCACTCCCGGGCAGTCAGCATCTGAGTGACCCCGCGGACCGCAGTACTGGGCCACACACACCCGTCTGGGCCCAGACGTGTGCAGGGAGAAAGCTGGGCTGTGCTGAGCTGCCAAACGAGGAGTTTGGTTGTTGCAGCGGCGCACCTACCCTGACTCCTTTCTGGAGAAATGAGTCACTAACCCAGTAAGCAAATGAATGCCTGAGGAGGACTCGTGTCTGGCAGAACAGGGCCCAGCCCGGTGAAGAGCGGGGTCCCCTAGACCTCTGTGGGGGCCTCCAGGCTGCAGCAGACACCCTAGCAGTGAGCTCCCAGCCCCCCAGCCCCGGAGCCCTTGCTGGCTGCCGTTGGTTGGCGCAGTTGCTCGGAGAGCAAGGGCTGAGTGGACTCCAGCCTCTGCCTGTGCCTTTCCCCGCCTGAGCTGGACCCCGCCTTCCTCCCTGACGCCTGCTGCGTGAGAGCCTCCCCTCTGGGCATCCAGCCCACACCCACCCATGAGGGGAGCCGATGCAGGCCCCCTCACAATGCCCATCTCCCTGACAACCGTTCAGGGGCACCGTGAGTCTGGGGTCTGTCTCTCCCACCAAGAGCAGGAGCCCAGAGGGCCGGGGTTGTGGCAGATGCATCTCTGGGTCCTCAGCACCCAGGACCGGGAAAGGCACTCGGGGAATACGAGGAATCCAGGATCCACGAGCGGTTGGTCGGGGCCAGGAGGTCCTGCTCTCGGGACCAGGGAAATGCCTGTAGATTTGGGGGAGGCATGCATTGGAGCAGCTGGGGGGCCCTAGCCAGGCCCCCTGGGAGCCCAGGTCACATGCCCCCTGCCCGCCCTCCAGACAAAACCCTGGTCGCTCCCCAGACCCAGAGATGCCCCCCAGCCTATTATACAAGAGGACACCGGCCACAAAGGTGGGTCTCCCTGGTACCCCCGGGCCCCGGTCCAGCCCCACTGCCCCCAGTAGCTGGATTTCCTCCCCCCAAGTCATCGAGGTGAAAAGTCACGGCCCAGGGTTGGTGAGCTGGGCAGCTCCTAGCCAGTTCCATCCCTGCCACTAATGAGGCCTTCCCAAGAGGCTGCTCCCAGGGGGCCCCGGCTTCCTGCTCCTCCTGCCTTGGTGGGGGAACAGGGGCATCCCGGCCACATCCTTGTCAGGGAGAGGTTGGAGTCATGGTGGCCAGGCCCCCGCCCAGCAAGCCCACACCGAGATCCCGCAGTCTGCCGGGGCCCGGGCCAGGGGCAGGGGTGACAGGCCAGGAAGCACAGGCTTGGAGTGGGGTGGCCTGCGCCGAGTCACAGAGCTGGGGGACCGCGGCAGTGGAGCTCAAACTCAGGCCTGGCTGATGTCCACGTTCCCTCCCTGCAGGAGACCCTGCAGGCCGTGACCTTGGAAGGAAGCAAAGGACTGATGCCCCGTCTCCGTCTGCAGCTTTGATCCTTCTGGGGGAAGAAACTCTAAACCCTGATTTTCCTTCATCTGCCCAAGGATCCCGGCCTGGGAGATGGTGTGGGGACCTTGGCTGTGTCATGCACAGCTTCAGGGGTCCCAAGCAAGGGCCTTCGGCTCTCTGAGCCTCAGTACCCCATCCTTGGGGAGTCATCAAGGCCCCCGCGCACTAAAGGCTCGATAGGAACCTCACGTGGACGGAATCTTCCTCCAAAGAGCACCCTGTTTGCCGAGAGAGTTGGAAGGGCCTGGAGAGGAGGGAAGGGGGCAAGCCCGGGGAGCAGCTGGGACTCAGCCCACGGAGGGAGGAGCCCTCTCCGTCCGAGCACACCCTCTGAAGGACGGTAAGCGCTCCAGCTCTGAGCCGGGAGCCCCCGCGAGGAGCCGGGGGCGGGCACTGAGCCCGTGGGAGAGCACGCGGGGACTGTTCGCTCCGGCTCCCCGAGGGGCCACTTCGGAGGGGCCGAGCGTTCTGCACCCAGCTGCCCCCATCGGCGGACGGAGACACCCTTTCCTGGCCGCCAACCCTTTCCGGGTCCAAATACTGCTCCTCGTGTGCAGTGACGGTAACAGTAGACAGTAGCTGCTGCTCTGTTTTTGTTTTCAATGATCTTACTTGGCAAATCTCAATTTGGCACCCTATGACAGGAACTAAAGTTGATTTTTTTTTTTTGAAATTTTAATTGTTTGCGAAATCCATGGGCCCAGGACTTAGGAGGAATCTCTTATTTAATTCTCCCAACACCCCCGGGACAGGGCTCACCGCACCCATTTCACAGATGAGGGCTGGAGATCTCGGCCTGCAGGCTGGTGGGAGGGGAGGGGGGGAATGGGGGGGGCATTGTCCCTACTCGGGGCTCCTTCTTCCCCGGCCCCCCTTGGCCTGAGGCCACCCCAGGAAGCCCACTCTTACCTTCTCCCGCCAACTAAACAACCAGGGCTCACGGGAACAGCCTCGCTGTCCAGGCTCAGCCCTCCTGGCCCCGCCGGCCCGTGAGCCTCCCTCCCCCCACAGAACCACGGCCGCGGGGGCTTGGCCTGGGCTGGGGCAGTGGGGGGTCCCAGGCCACCCCGCCTGGGCCGCTGGCAGCCCGCTGTCCTGAAATGGCTCAGACCAGAGACCCAACTGCAGTTTCTCAATGACAATGAGGACACGCCGGTGGCCACAGGCCAAGGGCTCTGACTGTGGTCTTGCCTTGCGGGCCGGGAGAGACATCTGGGAAGGGGGTGTGGCCGCACCAGCCCCTACTGGGCAGCCGCATCCTCGGTGCTCACTGCCCTCAGGTCAAGCCGGCCCCGGTCACCCTGCCCTCCCTCCAGGTTCCTCCAAAAATACACCAAACTCCGCAGGTTGGCATCCGAGGCCCCGGCCCGTCTCTCCCACCTGATCCCCCACCCCATGCCACACAAGTCAGCTAGATCCCATCCTTCCTTGTTCGTGCCGTTCCCGGAGCCTGCGTGGCTCCCTTCCTGCCCGACCCATCAGATCTGCAAACTCCCGCCAGTCCCGGCGCCTACTAGGGCAACAGCACCTCCTCCCTGAGGCCCTCCGGGTGCCCCCTGGGACTTCTCTTCGTGCGCTGAGTCCCCGTGCCCCTTTCTCAGAGCTCTGGTGCTTTCACCTGTAACACAGGCACAGTAATAGTACCTAGCTCAGCAGGTGGGGTGAGGACTGAGTAAATGAGACCGTTCTTGGAAATCCCAGCCACTCACACGCAGCAGCTGCTCGGGAAATGGTGGCTTGACCCCTGTCCTTGTTACTGTGCTTCCCCACCTCTCTGGGCAACTCCTGTTCCTTTCCCACCCGCCCCACGAGGGCTGGTCTTCCCCAGAGCTCTCTCCGCACCTGCCGGCTTCCCCCTCTCCACCCTCCCTGAGCAATGCCACCCATCCCCAGGGCCTTAGCCACCACCTTAGCCAGCAGGCCACCCTCCTGGGCTCTGCGCTGACATGTCCCCCTGGAGGAGACTCGGGGCCCAGAGCCGGCATTCCCAACACAGCCATCCATGTTCCCCACCTCCTCCTGTCCCAGCGGGCTCTGCTGGTTAGGGGCTGGCAGATCATTTCCGGCCCCACTCTTGGCATGAAATCCTGTGCTATTTAGGAATGCCTTTGGCTGCAAATAATAGAAGGCACAGTGAACAGTGACTTAACCAAAGAGGGCTCATTTTTCTGGCATAACAAGGGGTCTGCCGTGACCAGCTGCCATCTGTGGTTCGACAGCCCCCGGCCGGCCCCTGATGATTTCGTGTCACAGGGACCCCATTGTTGCAAAATGGCTGCCCCTGCTCCGACCTGTCACACAATGTCCAAAGGCAAGAAGCAGGAGGAGGTCCAGGGAGGGCATTCCTCTTCACATACCTTCTCTTATCAGGGAGGACAAAACCTTCCCCAGAAGCTTCCTGTAAACGTCCCCTTGCGTTTCCCCGGACAGACCTGGCTCCTCGGAGGGGCCGCCCCTGCTGCAAGGGAGCCTGGGAGGGCCGTTTGCTACAACCTCCAAACCTGGACTCCTCTCTCTGCCGCCCCGGCCTCCCGCCGGCCCTGCAGGAGCCCACCTCTCCGCCCTCCTCCCGCCCACCCCGCTCAGCACTGGGCTCCCTCGTCGCCCCTGTCCCGGCCCCACTGAACAAGCAGAGTGATACTTTAAAATCCAAACCTTCCCATGACTCCCGACTTCTCTAGGAAACTCTCGAGCCCCTTCACATGTCCCCCAAGGCCTCCAGACCCAGGGCCCCGGCTACCTTTCTAAATGCTCCCCCCACTACTTGCCAATAAGCTGCAGGCTCGCTGAGGATTCCCCAGACGGACCCTGGAGCGCACCTGGTTTTGGTGGGCAGGGATCCCGGGACAGCGGGAGGGGTGGGGAGGTCGGGGCGGGGAAGGAACCCTTGCAGGGTGACCCCTGGGGGAGCACGCCCGGAACGCTAGTGTCCCCTCTGACAGGCAAGGAACCGGGGCTGAGGTCTGCTTCTGGGCTGGGCAGGATGGGCCCCAATTCTCCGCCCTTCTGGGCTGAACTGCTCCCCCGGGCAAAGTGGTACAGGCTCCAGGAGCCGACCTCGGGGCTGGTCCCCACAAGGAGGCAGGAGGCGAGCAGGCCCAGGGCGGTGGGCTCTCTCCCCACGGCCCGCACACCTGCCTTCTTTCAGGAATCGGTCCCCGCCGTTCCTGCCCCAGGCCTCCCCGCAAGCCTTCCTGGGGGCTCCCCTCCCTCCCACACCCCCCGCCTTAGCAGCCCGGCCCAGCCGGCCTCGCTCTGGCTCTGGGACTAGGAACTCGATACTTTCCCAAGTGCAACTCATTCTCCCCCCGGCCTTCACCCAGTTCTGGGGCGCCAGGCCTCAGGCCCTTCGCCGACCCCTAAAAGCGGAGGCAGGAGGACAGAGGGAAAACACTGCTTCCCCGTCACCCGTGCCCCCGCCGACACCCCGTGGGCAACTCCTGCAGACATTGGAGCTGGGTCACCAGGCTTGTCCCCCCATTGCTGCTGGGGGTTGGACGTGGGTAGGGGGAGGCCTCGGCTGAGTAGGGAGGGAGGAAGAGAGCCCAGACCCACCACCCAGCCCTCCTCGGCAGGGTGCGACCGCGCTCGCCAGGAAGGAGCCAGGTCTTCAGAGCTCCGGGAGCTGAGACCAAATCCTCCATCGCCACAGAATGCGGCTGCAGTGCAGACAAGCCATGCCACCTCTGGAGCCTCAGTCTTCCCATCAGGAGAATGGGCACCATTGCACCTGCGTCACCGCGGCTCCGAGGAAGGCACATGGTGTGTGCACACTCAGGAGGCCGTGGCAGCGGCAGGCGGAGCCTGACCTGGTCCCAGGGCTCAGGGTAGGTTAATAGGGAGAGGCCGCCCAGCCTCTCCTGAGCCTTTTTCAGCCGCCCCAGTCTGCTCTGCCTCAATTCCCATCCCGGGAGCCCTGGCTCAAATGTCACCCCGACCAAGCGCAGACAGGGAGGGCAGCGCAGCCAGTCTCAGGACTGCAAGGTCTGTTTCCTCACCAGTCACCGCCCCCCCAGCCCAACGGCTCCCTCCGCCAGAAAGGCCCGAGCCTCCCGCAGGCCTGCGGGGGCTCGTCCCGGCTGCCCCTGCTCTCCGTCCAGACCCTGGGAGCAACCCTCTCCGGCCTCACCCTGCAGGCAGCCCCAGCTCACAGTCAAGGCGCAGGACAGGGTCAGGCCGCAGGGCCCGGGGGTGTGGTGGGGGTGTGTCTATGATCACACAGCCTGGAGCCTGTGCGGGCATTCCTCAAATTCCCTCTCAGTTCACTGCCTGTGAGTGGAATCCAAGATGGGACGTCCCTTAGCGGCCATCTGGAGGCCCGAAGGTGGAGGCCCAGAGAAGGCACAGATGTGACGGACGTGGCCCAGCGAGCCCACGCCGGAGCCGAGCACAGAGCCTGGGCCTTGAGCCTCCCAGTCCAGGAGGCCTCGTCACCCCCACTTCACCTGGCAGCCCCCGCGAGCAGAACCTGGGCTGTGGGAAGGAGCCAGGAGCTAGGGGCTGAGCCTCGAAGCCACTTCCCTTCACCAAGCCTCCGTTTCCCCTTCAGACAGTTGGCCCCTGGGGGCTCCTGGGAGATCTTCAGTCTTCTGCAGGGCACACAGCAGAGGAAGGTCAGTTGGAAAGGGTATCCGTGGCCTGAGTGCCCTGTGATGGGAGAGAAGACCCCACCTCCCCCACCCAGTCGGCTCTAACTGGCCTCTGAGCTCTGGGTGAGGGGCAGGTGGGTGGGGCCCTCCCTAGAAGCAGAGCAAGGGCAGCAGACATGAGCTGCCGAGACCCTCACCACCCCCGAGGCCCATCCCCCAGGCCCACCCCCTTTCCCTGGGGTCCAAGGGCTGATGGGAGGTCCAGTCCTGCGGCGATGTCCCTGGCCGGGTGGTGCTCGTGTGTGGGTGTGGGGTGGCTGCCAGCTCTCCGGGTGTCTCACTAATTGTCCCTGGGGTGTGGTCCACTGTGGGCACCGGAGCCCACGAAGCAGATGGCGGGGGCAGTGACTTGGGCGGAGGCGAGGCCGGGAAAGCCCCAGGCAGCAGGGCTGGGTCGGTGACAAGCGGCCCAGCGCCCAGGCCGAGGACAGGACACTGTGTTTTGATTATTTCCAGTTTCCTGACCCCCAAGTAGTGATTTAATGTTCCTGTTTACTCCGAGGGTTAGAACAGAAGGCGGGACAGCTAAGCTGGCCTCCTTGGCCTCCCCTGGCGTCACCCCTAAACTCCCAGCAAAGAAGCAGCCGGAGAGAGCAAAGGGTCGTGGGGGACAGCGCGAGGCCTCTGGGTGCATCGGGACGTCGGATGGGCTCAGGGCCGGACCTCGCGCCAAGCGGGTCCTGCCGGGGGTTGAAGGGCTCAGGGCCGGACCTCGCGCCAAGCGGGTCCTGCCGGGGGTTGAAGGGCACGGCCCGTGCCTGGGGAGCAGGGCTGGGTGACCCCCAGAGCTGGCCGGGGAGACTGCCCAACTGGGGGGGCCCTGGCTCAAGGCTGGGGTGTCCACGTTCCTGGACCCCCCTGGCTTGACCTGGGGCTCGCCCTTTGGCTGGGACCCCGTCCCCACTCGGAGTCTGAGTGCATGTCAGGGACTGCCTGGCAGGCAGAGCCAGGAGCCTGCGGCCGGCCGGGAGGGGCTCCAGGAGGTCGGAAGCCCAGCTCCCGGCTCCGGAAATCTTGGCGCAGAGGGGCCGGCTGGTGAAAGCAGTCCGACTGCGGCCCTCCGTAAGCGCCCTCTGAGGTTGCGGCCGCGCACGGCAACGTGGGGGGGGGGGGTTTTGACAATTACGTGTCATCCCGGTTTTTTGTTTGAATCAACACCAGTTCACGTCATGGCTGGCAAAAGTTTAAATGCTGGTGTCGTTTCTGCCCAGGGACGTTCTATCTTCGAGGGTCTGTTCATTTATTCAAGAAGCATCCACCAGAGCTGGGCGAAAGCTGGGCCCACAGACAAGGGTCCGCAGGGAAGACGCAGGTGAGGGAGGGGCGGCAGCTGGGCGGGGCTGGGAGAGTCTCTGGAGGGAGGACCACGGAGGGGATGGCGGGGTGGGGGGTGGGGGCCGTGCCCAAGCAGCGGGGCCAGCCCCACAGAGACACAGGAGGGCTCAGCACAAGATGGCCTCCAGACAGAGCCTTGGAGGTCTCGAGACTCCAGATACATACAGGGTAGTCCAGGAGTGCTCCTCAGAGGACCCTTGTGCACCCAAAGTCACCGTGACTCCTTCTCCCCCATAAGCTACTGAGGGGACAGCAGAGTCACAGAGGATCGGCGTGGGACTCAAGGATCCTAGCAGCTCAGGGTCCCCCACAGGGTAACAGAGACTAGCCTCCTATGCCACTGGGAGTCTTCAGTTGGCCTCGAGCAGAGACGGGGATGCCAAGGGCAGGGTCTCGGCCACGTGCCATCCCCCGTTGCACTGCATAACGCTAAGGTCCTGGGGCACAGAGCCAGGCAGGCCCAAGAGATCACAGCCCAGCTCCATCTCCACCGCTGAAGTCCTGTTCAACCATGGACTCAGTTTCCCCTTTGCTGAAACCAGAGTTGACCCCAAGTCCCCCTCCAGTGCTCCATCATGTGCCACAGAGGGGCAGGTAGGTGATGGAGGAGTTCATCTCTGGAACTGGGCCCTTCATGTCCAAAAAGGTCGCTGCAGAACCCCAGTCCACAGGCATGCAGCGAAACTGAGGTCCTTTGATTTGCACGGCCCTGGTGTCCTGGCCCTGCCCCACCACATAATGGCTGTGTGGCTTCAGGCAAGCTTTCTGACCTCTCTGAGCCTGAGTCCCTGAGAGTCGGTACTGACAGGCTTGAGAAGTCTGGAGAACTTTGAAACCGTAAGGAACAGCGCCCTTGGGAGGCAGCGTGAGAATTACCAGCAAGACTCCCGTCCAAGTGCTCGGCGACAGGAGGGCAGGTTTGGGAGAACACATAGACTCCGCTTTGAAGCCCAGTCCTGCCATTTGCCCACTGTCTCCTCCTCAAAGACCCCCCCAGGAGGGGCCGGTGAGAGGACAGAGGGAGACCGAGGGGCGCCGAGCCCATAGGACGTGCTCAGGAAGCTTCCCTCGTGAGCCCAAGTGCGGGCGGGGAGGAGTCTGGACTGACCGGACGACGTGGCCCCAGAGGTGAGCAGTCACTGCCCCTGCCCCTGCCCATGACCCCGCTTCAGGGTACCCCCCCCCGGCTGCCGTTTGGGGGCCACACTTGGATGGGGCATCCGGGGGCGGGGGTGGGGCACAGTGGGATGAGGGTGCTGTTTGTGGGAAGAAGGGAACAATTGAAGCCAGCTCGTTCAAAGTTAGAGTCCCTTTTTCCAGAGTGGTTGTTTAGAAGGAAAAAAACATCATCCAAATCACAGCCGAGAAAACCTGCAATTGCCAGAGAAACGGGGGTCGGTGGCCAAGAGGGATTGCAAAACAACGGCCCTGGGGAACCGCGTGCTTGTGCCAAGCCCTGCAGAGCCGGGGCTCAGGGCGCCTTCCCGGGTGCCCGTCCGGCCTCGAGGCCAGGAACCTAGCCCCCTCACCCTGGGCGTCGGTGCCCAGCTCTGGGACGGGAAGAGACACAACCCGAAAGGTCACAGTATTTCAAGGTCTGCAAAGTGAGCCTTGCCGGGTGGGTCCTGGAATCAGGAGGTGGGGAGGGGTGGGGGCGGCTCTCACCTCAGCGTGGGGTCCAAGGGTCCCGCAGTGGGACACTGGCAGGGGTGGGGGTCCAGTTCCAGGCACAGGGGAAGGAAGGGAGCCAGTCACTGAGAAAGGGACCCAAGTCTCCCT
>LNAC01000192.1:2663425-2681530 GCA_002007465.1 Ailurus styani
CCCCGCCCCCCCCCCCGACCCCCCCACCCCCCCGCCGCAGGATGTCCCCGCCACGCCCTGGGCCGTGCAGGCCACGCTGCCAGGCCAGTCCCATTCCCTGGATCCATGAATCCAGGGGCTCACGTCCCGCTTCCCCAACTACAGCTCAACCCCAGGCGATCCGGCTCCAAGAGCCCCAGCAGCTCCCCCCCTGCCCCCACCAGCTCCCCGAGGTCTCCACGGTGGTTGCGGGATTTTTAAGCGGCCCTCACAACTGTGTGCTGCCCACCTACTGTGTGCTGCACTCCTACTGTGTGCTGGGCTGGGAGCGCTCAGGGGTGAGCAAAGCGAGTGCCCACTGAGGATCCATGAATCATGGAAAGGGCTGGTGCCTGTGGGTCCTGCTCTGCCGCAGCCTCCCTCCCCAGCCCCATGTGTCAGATGCCCACAGCCCTCCACGAGAAGATTCGGGAGAGGAAGGGAAGGAAGAGGCTGCATGCTGGTTTGGTCATCTCCACCAGCTCTCACCAGGACGCACCGGTGGGTGTGGCGTGGCCCAAGTCTGTGGCAGGTGAGCTCATGACTGGGTGTTGGGAACCAAGAACGCAGCCTCAAGTGCCCACCACGCCCAACGCCCTGCCATCCACAGCCCCTGCAACGTGGCCTGAACACCGGAGCTCCATGCTGAGCCTCCGCGTGGGGAGCCCGGTGTCCTGGGTTCAGCTTGCCCTGAGTGGGGCTTCAAGAACCGCCCACGTGTGGGGACAGCAGCCACAGAGGCAGGCCCTTCAGACTGCAAGTCCCTCACACGTGTCCCCAGGCCACCATCAGCCTCGGGAGCGGAAACCCGGCTTCCTGGACCTCACCGCATTTGTGCAGGGCCTCAAGGGCGGCAAGGTCAAGGGCTGGGGCTTTCCCTGCAGGTGGAGGGTGCAGCGTGGCAAGCTGGAACCAGGGAGGGGCTGGTGTGCCGGCGTGTGGCGGGTGATGGCGCTGGGCCCTCCTCCCGGCCAGGGGCTGACACGTGGCGTGGATGAAGGACACGTGGCGGCCTCGTGAGACAAACGTCTCCTCAAGGCCACTGAGGGAGCCGGCCACAGAGCCAGTCACGGCGCCTCCGTGGGACAAGAAAGGCACCCTCCGGGTGGGGTGTAGACGGCATCCCAGCACCCGGTCCTCACCCCAGACCTCACCCCTGGGAACACCACCAGTCACTGCGGCCGCTGTGTTTCAGTGCTCATGTGGGCGAGACCTTGACCTTGTCCCTACAGGGCCCACCTATGTGTTCGATTCCACCCTTTCAGGGGTGACAGTCAGAGCAAAGTTTGTCTCCCCAGCAGAACAGTAAGCAACATGGGGGTAGGACTGTGTCTGCTTCATCCACCAGCACCCGACCTGCTTTGTCACAAATGCTTAAAGATTCACAAATCTCTGTAGAATCAAGGTTCTCTTTCGACCCTAAAACAACTTGACTGACTGCATTTTATAGATGAGGTTGGTGAGCTGAGTGGCCCGCTTTAGGTCACAGGTCTCAAGTGGGCCCTCCCCCCCGCCGAGCCTTCACTCCCCCCTCCACGGCCCCACCTCCTCCAGCCCCTGTGGGCCATTCCTGACATGTCACGTGCAGCTACCCAGCCTGAGATCCCTCTCCCGACTGGGGCAGCCTCCCAGCCAGCAGGAAAGAGATGCAGCCCAGGCAGGGAAAGACCCTCAGCCACTGGGGCTGGGGCCTCATTTGGCCATTGCTTTGCAAAGTCCTTGCTCCATTCCCCGAGTCTCCATCTCCGTGTTGTCCAAGACCCTTTCTGTCCGATAGTCTGTGGTCTACAGTCCAGAGCAGGAACCTGCCACACAGCTGCTCCAACCTGTGATGTCTGTGCTCATGGCAGACATCACTAATCAATGACCAATCACTCTTTCCCACCGAGTTCGTATTGAACATCAGAAACCTTCTCAACATGGGATGCAAGGAAACCATTTGGATCAAAACTGACAAGGGAGATCAAACCTCTTCACCCTCCCTGGCCTAGGGGGAAGCCGGGCTGGGAGCAGGCCTTGAGGAACAGGCCTCATGCTACCAGCTAATAGCTCCTGCCTTTCCAGAGGACGCCATCAGGAATGAAGGTCTCTGAGGCCACTGCTGGGGAAGCATCAGGAGGCCTTGTGTGCACAACAGCCTCCCCACCAGACTAACAGCCCGCGACCCCCCTGACCCAGGCCAGGCCCTAAGTGTCGTGTTGGAAGGGTGTGGCCAGTGGTGGTCTCTATTTCAGAGTTTATCTCATGTCAACTCCTTAAGTCCCAGCTCAGAGCTCACCTCCTCCAAGAAGCCCCCCTTCCACCTTTTCCTCCCACTCAAAGCGAAGGTCCCTGTGGTCCCACTGCCGGTTACACACTCCCCCTTAGTCAAACAGCAAATGCCCGTGTCGCATTTGTCTGAGTGTGTAAGCACCCCGAGCCGAGCACAGGTGAGCAAGCCTACGTTTGCACGTGTACTGATCCACGGGACAAGCACGCATCATTCACCCGTTTGCCGGTTCATCGGGCGCCCGGCGCGGGGGTGCAGTGTGGGCACCGTCGCTGCCCTCGAGAACCCACATTCCGGTGAAAAAGACAGACACTTACAAGGCAGTTACACATATAATTAAATGTCAATGAGCACAGGGTGATTTGAGAGACAGGCCCTGCAGGCGGGGCTCCGGGCGCTCAAGAGGGTCTCCCTGGAGGCCTCACGTGTGAGCAGAGCCCCGAGGTGGGTGGGCAGAGGGTGGGCGGGCACGAAGACCCCAGGCTGCTCTGCCTGCCTCCTCTCGTCCACCCTCCCAGCCACCGGCTTGCAGGGGTCAGCGGGAGCCCCGAGGGCGGCGAGGTCAGGCCCGGCCAAGGGGAGGGGACGAGCCGATACCCCGCACCCAGCTGTTCCCGTGGCCGGCGCCCACGTACCCCAAGGAGGAAGCAGCTGGCCTTGAGCCAGCCCCTCCGGGTCTGCCTCCAGCCCAGCCGGGGCCAGGAGGCCACCCGCGGGAAGCTGGCCCTGCTGGGGGCTGCAGCCAGCCCGCCTGGCCGGGCTGGTCTCCTGGCGGAGGGGTGACTTCAGCTGGGCCGGGAAGGGGGTGCTGGCGGCGGGGTGGGGGGCTAGATGCCGGGTCCACTCAGGTCACAGGTCACCAGCCCGCGGAGGGAGGCGGGACGTCGCCGGGCCCTTTCCACCTGAGCCGCCGGGGCTCTCTCGAACGGCGCTGCCTGTCAGCTCCCCCACCCATCCCCCTGCCAAATTGCACTTAATTATGATGATAAATGATGGCAGGCGTCCACAGCCACATCGCAGAACATGACAAACACTCCACGTCGCCGAGCCAACAAGCTCCGCTCCCCCCACCGCCGTGTTCCTAACAGGAGGCTGAGGGGGTTATCTCAGGCCACAAGCAGCCCCCATCCCAGGCTCAGGCTGGACCCCGAGGGTGAGCGCTGCAGCAGGCCCCGGAGATCTGGACCCGAGCCCGAGCCCCTGCCAGGTGTCCCTCTGTGTCACCTGCTTGTTCTAGCAAAGCGTGAAAACAACAACCCCCCACCGTGGGGGGAGGGGCAGGAGACCAGCAGCCACCCTCTTTCTAGAGTAGCTTCTAGAATCAAGACTCCAGTCACGCCAGCCCTGCAGACGCAGGCAGCCCCCGGGGGCGTCTGCAAGGACCCGAGAGGCCCCACGGCTGAAGGCCGGGAGCGGGTCCAGCAGGGTGAGCCCGAGAGCCCCCAGGGTGAGCAGGGCTGGCCCCGGGGAGGCCTGGGCTCCGCCTGCCGGCCTTCCTCGCTGGATGGGGTGTGGGCCTTCCTGGTGTCACAGAGCGAGGAGGGCGCCGACGCCCCGACTGGAGTCCCAATCCCAATTCCAGCATCCCAGGGCGGAGAAGGGAAGGGGTCTGCACCGTTCTCCATCCCCGTCACCGGTGGGCTTGGAGACAGCACGCCAGAGTCCCGGCGCCAATGCGTGGCCTCCAAATGAACCGTGGGGCAAGGGCTGCGTTCAGGCTGCGCCACCTGAATGCCCCCCCACTCCATCTGCTCGGCTGACCAGTGACGACAGTGAGGTTGCCGCGGCGGACGTGTCAGCTTGGGAGGTGTTTGGCAGTAGACCCAGCAACGCAGGAGGGGAAGGGCGACACAGACAGAGGGAACCGCATGTCGAAGGTCTCAGGATCGGAGACAGCCATGAACTTGGACAGAAGGGGGAGCAGCTGGGAGGGGCCGCAGGGGCAGGGAGGGGAGTGCGCGGGAGACGGGGGAAGCGCCTCTGCACGAGAGAGGGGGTGTGGGGGCCCTGGACTCTGGCAGCGGGAGGAGAGATGGGGTGCAGGCAGCAGGACTTGGCTACGGAGGAAGCTGTGGCTGGAGAGAGACGTGGTTGCCGGTGGGTGACGGTTCCAGTCCTGAGACCGGACAAGCACGTCCGCAGGTGTTTCGGGCGTGTTGCCCTGAGGTCTCCCAGCACAGGTGTCCGAGGGCAGCTGGGTCCGGGGAGCGTGAGCACAGAGGGCTCAGAACAGAGGCGTTGGTGGTCCGCGGTGTTCAGCATCCCTTGAACTTAGCTGTGGGTAAGACGTCCAGGCAAGTTGAGGGTTGGCCCCTGGAGGAGCAGGGGGAGCGACTCAGGGAGTAGAACCCAGAGCCAGAGGGGAGAGCTGGGTGCAGAGGCCTCAGGCCACGCACAGCAGTCCTGCAGGGAAAACCAGAAGCACAGCGCACCGCATGCTCTCTGCTGGCACTCCGCTGCCTGGTGGTTCATTCCAAGGGCCAGCCCAGGTAGAAGCGCGTGGGCTACAGAGCTTCCCCTCCATGGGCCCCGTTCAGACTCACACCCTGAGACACAAAGTCAGCAGGGAGTGTGAGCGAGCGCCCAGTGCACCGAAGGAGGCAGCTGCAGAGAAGAAAGGGGGTAGAAGCCTGTTGCGCCCAGCAGCCCCAGGTGGGGGCCTGACAGCAATGCAGACACCCTTCCACGGATCGCTCTACGGGGAGGAGGAGCTGGAAGAGAAGCTAGAGAAGGCCGAGCATTAAGGCAGGTTTGCTTTTGTTCTAAGAGCCTCACGTTGAGCCATGGTTCCAGTAGTGCAGGCGGGAATGAGGATGCAGGGAGAGGGGATGCAGGACAGAGAGGATCCAGGAGACAGACGATGCGGGAGAGAGAAGACCCAGGGCAGAGGGGATGCAGGAGAGAGGTTGCAGGAGAAGGGGCAGAAGGCGGTGTAACTGACAGGGTGGCAATCAAGGGCAAGAGCAGGTGGGTCTGACCCCAGCGTGGGGAGAGCCCGGGGCTGGGGGCGGAGGGCAGGAGGTGTGGCTTCCTCCCGTCCCTTGCACGGAGGCGGGAGACACAGGCATAGTCCAATGCATGACTTGCTCCTGTGGGAAGGGCCTTGGGCTCAGGGTTTGGGTGAGGCCAGGGGGCCGCATGAGGAAGTTGAGGACTCGCGGCGGAGGGCGGGGGGGGCATGGAATATGTCTGGGGAGTTGTTCAGGACCTAGCTTTCGGACGCAGAGCCAGCCGGGTATTGAGGGAGTCAGCATGCACCGTGGCAGCGTAGGGAGGGACGTCAGGGAGGGCTGTCGGTCCACGAGGGTCAGGGATGAGAGACCAAGACTCTGGGGCGGCCCCCCGGGTTGCGGAAACTGACATGGGATGAGAAGGCAGACTGGGCCAAGGCAGGGGATGCCAGGGAGGTGGTCCGTCCTGGAACCCGGTGGGAGAGGAAGGCAGGGGGGTGGCGGTGGAGGAGGGGTGAAGGGTGGGGGAGGAATGAGCAGGTTGCCCGGGATGGGAGAGGAAGACCCAGGTCCGCCGCAGCCAGAGGAGGGGGTGGCGCTGGGTGGTGGGCACCTCTGGGCTCCCCAGGCATCAGCGGCCGATGGTAGGTGGGAAGACGGGGACCCAGAGTGCCAGGAAATGCAGCCCAAGGCCTGGACCGGCAGGACTCAGAAACGCCTCTCTGAGTTCTAGTTCACGGTTCCCCATCCAGGCCAGCTGTGCTCATTCTGGGGGCAATGGAGGCGGGTATAGGGGCAGGTGGTCCCTCATGGCCGGTGGAAAGCCCGGCGCTGGCTCTGCCCAGCCCACAGGGACCTGGGCCACAGGTGGGGGCTGGGACCCAGGGGGCGTGTCTGGGCGGGGCATCTTCCTGCGGAGGCGAGCGGATATGCTCGCCATGTGGGTAATTAGGCCCACAGGGGTGACAGGTGCCTACGGGGAGGACACAATGCAACTGTGTCTCCAGGCAGAGTGGGCGGGCACACAGTGGGAGTTGTGGGGGCGTGCGGGGTGGGTTGCAGAGGGGGCTGTCTGCAAAGGGCAGATCTGGGGGTGCGGGTGATATGGGGGTGCACCGGCAGCGTGCACGTGAGCCTGTGCGCGGGAGGAGGGGAGGATGTGGGTGGGTGGGAGCTAATTAGCCGGAGCCTGGTCTCCATGCAGAGCCTGGACGTGAGCCCGTGTCTGGCAGCCTCATCTCAGCCCACACCGGCCCCCCCCCAGTCTCACTGGGGCTCCCCATCTGCCCCAGAACCCCACCGTTGCCCACCAGGCACGGCCAGGCGGTGTCAGCCAGAGTCCTCCAGTGTTGTCGGCTCGGTCAGGGAGGGGCCTGAGCACAGAGGGCCCCCACTCGGGGAGGGAAAGAGCAGCTTCTGTTCTACATCTGAGGCTCCCCCCCCTGGCTCCCCTGGGGCGCAGGAGGACCCCCTAACCCAGCCTGGGAAGGTCAGGGCAAGGAGCCCGGGTCCAGGGCTGGAGAAGCAGTATCCCAAGCAGCCAGTTCTCCAGCCCGCCCCCTCCCTACCCATCCAGGACTCTGGCCCAGGCTCCTTGGGGTTTCCACGCTCCGGAATAGCCTGGCCAGCAGCTGGGCTATCTGCCTCCGGATGATCCTGCCCTCTGCTCCCAGTGACGTGCACTTCGGCAGCCCTTCCCATCAACCCCCAAAGCCAGCCCCACGTCCCAACACGTAGGGCAAACAGGGAGTTTTAAGAAAGGCAGGACGAACTAAGCCAGACAGCCAGGTGCTAGGCGGGACGCCCACTGCGCCCTGGGAAACGGGCCCCAGCTGTATGGGCGACAGGGAAGAGAGGGGGGCTCGTGCCGGCCCTGGTTCCGGTTGCCAATTATCCTGAAGCAGGCTCCTTGGCCTGGATAGACCCAGAGTTTATGCTGGGACCTGGGAGGGGCCTCCACAGGCTCCATCCCCTCTGATCCTGCATCCCAACCCACATGACTACTAGCAACCCCATAGCCAATGCGAGAAGCCAAGAGACGCTTCTCCATCCATCCATCCATCATCCTCCATCTGCCCACCCATCCCTACCTGCCTCGGTCCATCAGTTTTTTGACCCAGAAAGCCAACCAATAAACATCCACGAACGTAGCCACCTGAATCTATCTGTCCACCTATCTGTCCTTCCCTCCCCCTGTTCACGTAACATTCAGCCCATTCATCGATCCAGCCAGCCACCTAACCTTAGTCCCTCTGGTCTTCTAGGGACTCTTCCTCCCATTGATGGACCATTCACCGTTCACACGTGGTTCACTCACCCAGCCCACCGGCCGGCCGTGTGCCTCCCATGGGACCGTCAGCGCATCCAACCACTGACTGGTCCAGCTCTGATCCACCTGTCTACTTACCCAACCACTCACCCACCCGTTCGCTGTTAGAATCAAGTCCTTTGGCCCCTTTCAAAGTCCCAGGAAGGCCAAACTCCCTTCCTGCCCCAGTCCTCGCCACTTGCTGCCGACCCCAGGCTGGGTGCCCTTGCCCTGGGCACCCAGGCCTGCTCTCTGCAAAGAAGCTACTCCAGGGGGCAGCCCCGCCTTCTCCCGCCAGGCAGGATCCAAGAACAGTGAGGGGCCCCACAACCACTTCCAGGAAGGCATTGATCCTGATCTGCCCCAGCCCAAGGGCCCTGACCCTGTCCGTGCACAAAACACAGTAAACTTCACATCCTCGAAGGGCCTCCTGCTGCCTTGCCCACTCTGGGGTCCCCACAGTAACAGTACCCCACCAACAGCAACCACCCTCCCGTATTGGCGCTTGGGGCCAGATCCTGTTCTAAGCACTTTGCGTATAGCTACTCATATGAGCCTCGCCATCAGTCACTCACCCCGTGAGGCCGTGGCTCGGCTGTGCCCATTTTACAGGCGAGGCACACAGAGGCCAGGGGAGAACCATAGGAGCCAGCACTGATTGGTCCCTCCTACGCACCCCACGGTGCTATGTGCTGGTGCATCTAAGCCTCATCATGGTGGGACTCCCTGCCATCACCCCCCTTTTACAGCTGGGCTAACTGAGGCCCAAGAATTCATCCAAGGTCACAAAGCTGGAAACTGGAGGCAAGAAGATTTGAACGCAGGTTTCTGATTCCAAAGCCCGTGCTGTCAGCCACCCAGGATTCCGCGGCGGCGCTGGGGCTGAGCTTTGCCCTAGAAGAGTGTGGGCACAGGCACACACAAGCTCCAACCGCCGGACCCTCTCAACCTGCAGGGGACGGAATGGGTCCATCAGAGCCGGGACTGCGGAGTGTGGAGGAAGGGCTGAGGACTCAGCAGGGTCTTGAGGCTGGGAAGGAAAATCAAGAAGCAGAGAGCTGAGGCAGCCCCGGGGCCAGGGCAGGAGAGTCAGGGGTGGCACAGGGACCGAGCCTGGGACCCAGCAGTTGATGGGCACGGGCCGAGTGGAGAGCCCCCTCCCGGGGTGTCTCAAGACCGATTCTGGTAACGGGTCTAGGGCAGAGCCGAGGAGAGGGCCGGGCGTGGATATTTCTGAAAGGTGCTCCAAGCCTGAGCACCATTCGTAAAGTCGCCCAACAGCCCGCCCTCGGGAGCTAAACCCGCCGGGAAGCTTCGGCCTGCATTCAGCAGGTGCTCAGGGGCGGTTGGTCAGAGCCGGGGCCTGGCTCCCCCAGGGCCGCAGGCATCGGGAGCTCGAACAATTACCCTTTATTCTGATTATTACATCATGTGCACGTTGGATCATGGCAGCAAGTGCGGGGAAGTGAAGGAAAAGGAGAGGGACCCGGGTCCTCCCTGACTTGCCCCAGAAGGGGCACAGGCCGCCGGACTCTGCGGGGCTGCAGGCGTCGGCGTGAGCAGGTGCACAGAACCCCGCTCCCCTCGCCTGGCACAGACGCCCGAGCGGGGCGCGGAGGCCCCTCGGAACACGGACGACGCACCTGGTCCACGCTCGTGCACCTGTTCCTAAGCAAGCGTTCGTGAAGCCCGACTCTGCGTCCCACCCCAGGATCAGGGCCCAGAGAAGCCCCCCGTGGCCGGGACAGGAAAGCCCACGGTGCTGAACCGCGGCCCCCAGAAGCTAGGCCCCAACCCCCGGAACCCGGGCGTGCTCTCTCCCTCACAGGCCAGGTGTTTGCAGGTGGAAGGAATTCAGTCACTGGTCTTGAGACCAGGAGATGACCCTGGAGCGTTCCGGTGGGTCCCCAGTGCCGCCACAGGGTCCATCTGAGAGGAACCTCTCGGTCTGCTGGGGCTGCTGTGACGGGGTACCATGGATCCGGGGCTCATAAACACAGGCTCGACTTCTCAAAGCTCTGGAGGCTGGAGGTCTGAGATCGGAGTGCAGGCACGGGCAGGCGAGGACTTCTGTCCATGTCCTCTCATGGTGGAAGGGACAAGCGAGGTCCCTGAGGCATCTCTTGGGAGGGGACCGAACCGTCTCTCCCAAAGTTCCCACCTCCTTACAGCATCACCTTTGGGGTCAAGTTCCACCATAGGAATTTCGGGGATGCACGTTCAGACCATGGCACTGACCTCAAAGGCCTGAGGGCCAGGCGAGCTAGTGGCGTGCTCAGGAGGGAATGAGCAGGTCCAGGAGGAGGGAGAGGGGGGTGGAGGGGGGACAGCGGCCAGGGACATGGTAGTGGAATCTCAGGGCCCCCCTCCGCCTCCTCCACACCGACACCCAACGTCAAGGTGCTGGAGACGAGGTCCCGGGCGGCCCTGCAGCAATGCCCTCAGCTCAGCCAAACTCATGACTCTGTGCGCCCCCCAAACTGCTGGCCTTTATGGGTGAGGGGAGTGGGGGGAAGCATCTTTTTTAACCGAAGAAAATGGAAGCCTCACCTCGCTTCAGCTGTACTTAGCTAACTTTCTCTGCTAAGTGGGGCATAATCAAACCCAGCCCCATAGCCTCATTTCCAGGCAACTTTATTCATTGTTATTTTTATTCCAAGAATTCCTTGGCATTTTCTGGGAGCCACTGAAGTGTTTAGTAGCGGCCTAAGTAACGACGTATCCTGTTTGGAGAGAAACCCAGGAGCAAGTAGTGGCAACCGGGGGTTATCCTGGGAGGACACGTGAGGTCCACAGGCCCGGGCGCGGGGTGAGGGGCGCCGGACGGCTCAGGGGCCGGGACGCGGCTGAGTCGGGGGCGTCTGGCTCTCAGGGGAGGGGGTCTTCTGAAACCCCGGGGAGCCCCCGGCAGAGGACACAGGCAGGGTCCTCTGGGTGGACGGGGTGACAGCAGGCAGAGGGGTCCTCCAACCAGGGGGCTTGGCTGTGACAGCAGGGGACGTGAGGGGCCTGGAGCCACAGCTCTGTCTCCCCATTAAACAGACATCCACGGTCCTCTGGCTTCCCAGGGTGGCTCAGGCCCCAGCAAGGATGAAAGGCACCCAGCCTCCACCGTACCGTCTCGGGGGCCACACCAGAGCACTCCTTGCAGGCAAGGGCAGCGAGAGGTGGGAAAGGAGTGCTCCTGCCCCGTGTCCAGCACAGAGACAGGGGGCAGCGGGGGCAGGGGATGAACGGGCAGAGGGACAGTGGCTCGAAGGAGGAGGAGGCCACGGCCGAGCCACACCGGGACTGGGATCTGGGGACAAGGGACGGACAGAACGGACGCACCGGCGGAGGCCAGGCTGAGGGCCACCGGGAGGCGGGCAGCCCAGACACAGGAACGCGGCCGTGAGCAGCGGAGTGGGGACGGGAGGGCAGGCCCGGGGCCGACGGGGGCCCCTGAAGAGACTCAGGGTGCTGGAGGCAGAGAGGGCTGGGGGAGGGAGGTCAGACGCCCCCGGGGCCGCCGCAGGCACCCCCGACAGCCCCTCCGCCGCCCGCGGCCACCAAGCCCCTCCTGGCCGGGTGAGAACGGGTGAGCGCGCAAGGAGGTCCGGCCGGTATGTTTCCCATTCTTGCTGCTGAAATCATTAAATGGCTCTTTTGTAAGAGTCACTCGATGCTCAGGAAGTCTTTTGATGCCTTCAAAGGGCTTTTTAATAAGCGTTTCTAATCCTTTTCTCTTAAAAACAGGAAGTTACACTTTGCCAACCGTAAACACCAGAAGGTCCGAGTTTGGTTGGCGAGGCACAAGCCTCAGACTCCCGATGGCGGCTAAACCCAGCCAGGCTCGGCCGGGGCTCCTGCTGAGGCCAGCCCGGCGCCCCCGGGAGTCCCAGAGCCCAGGCGGACGGTGCTCAGCCACAGGCCACAGCGCAGGTGACCCTGCCCGAGGAAGGATGCGCCACGCCCGTGACCCGCCGTGATCCTTCCCACAGCGGGCCTTCCCCCGGTCCCTCGCCTGAGCGCGGCCCCACCACTGCCCACGCCGGAAACCCCAGTCACCCCCAGCGACGTCACTTCCTCGTGCCCATCCCCCCCATCCTACTCTCCAGAGCTGGCCCCACCGCTGCCCTGCAGAGACCCTGCCCTGAAACAGTGCTCCAGGGTCTTCACCTGCTTGAGGGGGACAGGGGCGTGGGGCGGGAGGGAGCGCAGGACAGGGGCGGGGACTGGGGGGGCGGGGAGCACGGGATCGTGGTGAGGCCGGCCTGTGGAGGTTCTCTTCATGCCCCCGACGCCACCAAACAGACCGTGACTCCCCAGCTACTCCATACCCTCCCCTCTGCCTGGAAAACCCTCCTACCACTCTCCCACACAGCGAACTCCTATCCATCCCTCAAAGCCCCTCCTCTCTGAACTCTTTCCTGGCTCCCAAGGCAACCTTTTCCCTCGGATCCCAGAGCCTGCAGGCCCTCCTTCAAGCCTCTGCATGCTTCCGGCACACACTGAATGTCATTGCAAAAGTACTGATGTATTTTTCCACCCCCACTAAACAAAGAACCTCTCAGAGGTGGGGCTGTGTCTTTTTACCTCTCCCTCACCGCCGGGCCCACAGAAACCCCTCAGCCAGCAGAGCCACTGAGCCATCCATCAAGGGGGCTGTCCCAAGGCTCAGGACTCAGGCTCTGACTCCAGCCAAGGCCCTAGGCCTCCAGAGGGAAGGGGCAGGGTCTGTGCCCACCAGGCCAACAGGCGTGGTCCAACCTTGCCCTGTCCTGGCCTCTTCCCTTCAACTCTCTGCAGGGTGAGGGAGAGAAAAACTTCTCCTTCCAGATTCTCTGGCTGGTCTAATAATTGAATTGACTTAAGACAGACTCAAAGGAGAGAAAAAAAAGCAAATTCAATTTCATATGTATAGGAACTTCTAAGAAGCGAGGCTCAAAGAAGCAGCCAAAGGAAACAGCTTTGACACCTTTTAGGAAAAGAAGCAATAAATTTGTGAAGAATTGACAGAACAAAGGGATTTGGTAGCCAAATAGCGAAGACAAAGCCAGGACTGTTCGCAGAGCCTTCTTGGCCCCCAAAACCCCATCTCTGGTTCTAGGGCGCCTCTTCCTCCTGATGCAAGGAGGGCACCTTTCCCATAGGAGACAAATTTCCTGCTCTTGGAGGAACAAAGGAGGTCAGAGTGTCCTTCTTGCACCAGCTGTTGCTTAAGTAACTTTAATTCAAAATAATCAATATGCCAAAGTGGCAGATTTTGGGGGTGGCAGATTCTGCTTTCCCTCGGGGGTTTGGAGCAGCCAGCCCAGTTCCTAAAGTGTAGCAGGAAACAATTTCCCCAAAAGATTGGGCAGCAGATGATTGCACCAGAGCCTTCCTTCCCGGTGCCCCACCTCGCCTGCCGCCAGGGACCAGGAGCTCTCAGTCGCATTGCCTGGCCCGCTGTGGCACGTCCTGCAGGGACAGCTCTGGCCCAGCCTCCTTTCCGGAGCAGCAGGGACTCACCCTTGACCCAGATGAAGCAGCCCCTTCTGCCCGCGTGCAGGTGCTAGAGGCTGGAATTGAGCTGGGCCAGAAGACAGGGGGGCTGGGGGTCCCCAGGAGCCCAAGAGGGTGAAGGGAAGCCGCCCTGTCTCAAGATGTGTGCAACCCGCCCCCTGCAACAGGGACACAGTGGCCGCCCAAACCCTAGCTAGGAGCGGGATCTGGAAACTTCTCCGCTCCCCTTACAACTCAGTGTCCGTGTCTCAGTCAGTCATTCAACAAGGCTGCTCCACCCTCTCTCATGAGCAGGGGTACAGAGGTGGCCTAGGGACATCCCTGTCCTCCAGGGTCCCCCAGCCCGTGGGCAGACACGTCCAGAAATAAAGGACCTCCCTCCAGGGGCCCAAGAGCCATCCTGTTCACCCCCGTACCCCTCGGTGCCCAGCAAAGGGCCTGGCACACAGTCAGTACTCAGCCAAGGTTGGTTGAATGACCACAGGCTCTAGGAGGAGCCCCCCAGGCAATGAGGGCCTGGAAAGGTGGGCGGCAAGGAGCAGAGCCCAACCCTGCAGGCACGGGCGGGCTGAGTGAAGTGACCGGGACCCCATCCAGGGTGCAGAGAGGCGCCGGCAGGGCGGGACAAGGTCCACCCTTGTGCAATGTGGGAAAGGTACCAGGGCTGGGACGGGGACCCTGCAGGCAGGGACATCGTGGGCGAGGCTGCGTGTGGCAGACCCCAAGATGACAGTGGCTTCACCTCTCACTTCGAAGTGTGCACTACAACAGGAGCCCCGCTCCACGAAGTCCTTGGGGTCCGGCCTCCTCTCGGCCGTGACTTCCCCGGGGCGCAGCCCGTCCCCAGCCAGGCCCAAGCCCGGAGGTGTGAACGGCGCAGACGGCCACATGGCCACACCCGCTGGGAGGGAAGCTGGGGCGGCCGGGGGCTTGAGGAGAGCAGCCGTCGGGGGCCAGCGAGGGGCTCTGCGGCTCGTGCTTCACTCCTGGCCGACACGGCGACCATGGGAGAGCAGGTCCTCTGGAGGAGCCACGGCGGGAGTGTGACCCGCCGGGAGTGGGGGCCGCTGTAGGCAGGACACAGCTGCCGGGTGAGGACAGCAGTGCACTGGGCCGGGGGGGGGGACACAGGAGGGGGGCTCGGACAGGGCCCCGGCGCAGAAGGGCAGCATGCAGGGGGCAGGAGGGCGAGCCCGAGGGGCAGCGTCCTGTGGCCTACGGGAAGAATAGAGCGACCGGATGCAGGGGCTGCTGACAAATCTCCAGGCAGTCGTGCCCCCTGCAGATTCCGGGCTGGGACAATCTCCCAGAAGACGGGTTCAGGGTGGGGGCCAGATTGGAGGGGCCTGAGGGTCAGCAGGCCGTGATGGTCCAGAGACAAAAGGCCTAGGAGAGTGTAGACAGAAGAGGGGGAGGCCAGAGGTGCAGACCCGGGAGCAGGGCCAGCCATGCAAGCCTGAGGGGCAGGGGGTGGCCTGGGGCCACCTGGGGACACCCCTCCCCATGGCTCCCAGCTGCAGCCCCCACCCAGACCACCTGAGCAGGGAGAGGCCCGCCCGACCTGCCTCTTCTTTCGCAGCCCCCAGGTTCCTGCTGGGAAGGGGGGACACTAACCCCAAGCAGGATCCTGCACAAAAGAGTCTCTCTTTGCAATCTTACTGAACCCTGAAACGATCTATCTTACAGAAGGGGAAACTGAGGCCCAGAGAGGCAGCTGTGTGGGAGCCTCGGACAGGCGGGCAGCGCAATGTTCCCATTTCTCCTTTAAAGACCAGAAAGCAGAGACTCAGAGAGGACAGCTTCTCCCGAGGTCACCCAGCAACAGGTCACTTCTGTGCCAGCATTGGGCCTGCCTCCCAGGAGGCCCTATCCTTGTGCTGTGTGGCCGCCCTCAGTGACCAGGAGAACAGAGCAGCCTGGACGGAAAGGGGGCATCAGCGTCTGCAGGAGCCTCAGGGAGGCCCAGCGGGTTTGGAAACCCTGGGTGGGATTCATCCCCAGGACTGGGCAGGTGGTACCTTGCCCACCTTCCCCCCTCCCCACGGCTCCCCTCCCCCTCCAGCCAAGGACTCCATAACCTTGGCTGCCCTGCAACTCTGGGGACCCAGCCAGCCACTGACTGCCAGTTCCTGGAAAGGCCACAGGAGCAGACCAGGCAGAGGTCAGACCAGCTGCCCCGGGTCCCTCTGGAATCCCTTACATTTCCAGGAAAATTGCAAAACATTTGAAGAACAAATGGTCAATTCCTCCTAATCCTTCCCCATTGTCCTGAAAAGAGGCATTGGGTGGAAGGGGGTGGGGGCCTCCCTGTCCCCCAACCAAGCCCACCCCCAGGCAGCCTTGGAAGAGCAAGGGGGAGAATGGCCAAAGTGGGCAGGGCAGGCCCAGGGAGACGCCCCGGAGGTGGGGCCCAGAGGAGGGGTGCCTCCGAGGGGGCGGGCAGCTGCTGGACTGTGAGGCTCTGGACCCCTTAGCAATGGTCACCCAGAACCTTTCCCTACTCTCTGCCCGCCACCCTCCGCTCACTGCCCTACCCTCCACCCCACGCCCCTTGCCAAGTCACAGCCCAGCCACAGCCCGGCCTCAAAGGACAGGAGCCAGGACGATCCTTTCCATTTGCCCCGTGGGATCGGGGCGGCTTGCGAGGACGGCCCCGCCCTGGGGTCTACCCACTATGGAATCCCCTCCCCTGGCGTGTAGCTGGACCCTGAGACTCACTTCTACGAGGCGACGAGATGGCATTCCCCCAAATAGACCGTGGAAGGCTGGGACTCCCAGCTCGCCGGACGGCTGCCTGGCGGCACACTTTGACTAAGTGAGCTGTCATGCTGGAGGGGCCCGTGTGGCCGGGGACCCAGGGCGGCCTCCGCCATCTGCCAGCTGCCACCTGAGAGAGCTTGGAAGTTGATCCTTCCCCAGCTGGATCTCGAGACCAACACCACTGTGAAAAACACCTCCATTGTAGCCGGGGCCAGACCCTGAGCAGGGGACCCAGTTAAGTGACATCCAAAATCCTGACCCACAGAAACTGTGAGATCATGAATGCTACTGTTTCAAGCCACTGAGCTCGGGGGCTCTTTGTTACACAGCATTAAGTAACCAGTACAGATAGCACGGGGATAAAGCAAGGTCAAGTGCAAGCCTCGTGATCTTCATGCTCTTCCCTGCACTCAGAATCACTGAGTCGCACCCTCCCCTGTAAACTGGAGATGGCACGCCCCTCCCCACAGAGCACTGTGGGCGACAGATAACATAATGCACTTCAAGCACCCCTATTCCTCCAGGAATTTCTCCCCCAACCACCCCCCCCCAGTGGGAATTCACCTTCCCTTCCTCGGACACCCTCGTGAAGTGGCCTGTGTCTCCATACCTAGTGCTTTTCCTCCTGCTGAGCTTCTAATCCTCCCTCCCTGGGCCCCTCCTCCAGGCCCGGCCCTGTGGGGGTGCAGAGAGGGCCCCAAGGCCCTGAGGTTGAAGGTGGAAGGAGATGAGGCCAGAGTGGCCGGCTGCAAACACCAGACCCAGCAGCACCCCGAGGCCACAGATGCCACAGAAGGACTCAGCAGAGCCCTCGAGATGTAGGACAGACTGGCCGGTGCAGGCTGGGGGCAGAACAGGAGTACGGTCCCCAGCGATTCACTCTGCCCCAGCAGTGCTCACCCAGGAGGCAGGGGCGCGGCTACTGGAGGGCACAGGGCAGCTGGACCTCTGACTCTCAGATGCTGAGGCCCATCACGTCCCCTCCGGATCCTCAGTTTCCCCAGATAGGCAGTTCAGAGTTTCTCGAAGGGCAGGAGCCAGTGATTTTAGAGAGTATCCAATATTTTTTTTCCTATTTCAATAGTTATGTCTGTGCACATGTACTGAGAAAATATGTATAACCATCAGCAGATCAAACCCTGAGTTCCAGTTCCCATTGTTTAGGTCAGAAACACTAAAGCTCAAAAAGCAAATTGATTTTAATAAAAAAAATTCAATAAATAATAAAACTGAGGGTACAAGGATATGATAAATCAGGTTGTGAGATTATGCTGACTGGTATTTCTTGACCAAGGAATAGACTCTTATGTCTAAGCTACTGTTATTTTTGTATCTTTCCATGGCAACCGACCCTGCACCCTCACCCATACAAGTCGCATGCAGCTCAGGAAAGATGTTCGAGGCAGACAGAATAGCAGGTGCAAAGGTCCTGGGGCAGGAACAAGACTGGTTCCTATCTCAAGGCTTCAGGGGCTTTGCACTTGCCGTAAGTGCTGCCCTGGGATCCAGGGAGCAGAACACCCCGGAGCATAGCAGTCTGGCTGAACAAGACTGGGGCAGAGGGTCCATCTGGGCCATTTCCTCCTGTTGGTGGCCTGCTGAAGCAGTTATCATTGTGAAAAACTCTGTCTGCAGAGGCCCGGGTCCCCCGAGGGCAAAGCCTGTGTTATCTGGGTGTCCCCGCACCCAGCCCCCACCAGGCAGAAGAGAGGTCTTCACGGGTGTTGCTGAACAAATAAAGGAGGGGCTCTGATGACCTGGGACCGCTGCCTCCAGAAACCCGGCGGGGAGAAGAGCAGCCATGTTCAGAGGGTGCCAGGGCACAGGCCAGGAGAAGGAGGCCAGGACTGCTCTGGGGTCTCCACACCTAGCGCGGGAGCGCAGGGGCTGCCAGGGGGCAGGACTGGGAAGCTGAGGACCCTGAATGCCCACGCTGAGGGGGACAGAGGAAGGAGGGAGGGACAGAGGTGCGGCGTTACCGCCCCAGTGGGAAGAGCCACCAGCCCCTGGCTAGAGCCCCCGCAAGATCTCACCCTCTCTACCTCTTCGTCTGCTGGGGACTCCGGGGTCACAGGCTGGTTCAGCTCGGGGCAAACTTCACAGCTGGGAGTGAACGGAGCAGACTTCATCTCGGCGGGCAAGCCTGGACCCCAGCTCTCCGCGTGGGACCCCACTGCCCCACCCAGACCTGTCCTGTCCACACTTGCTACGGTTGACCCTAGGAGAAGTGCCGTGCCCAGACTTCAGGATGCCACCTGGGTCTCCCACCACCAATGGATTCAGCAGACCCCCGAGGGGGGCTTCTGGGGGCC
>LNAC01000192.1:2682564-2693685 GCA_002007465.1 Ailurus styani
GGCGCCGGGCGGGGGAGGGCGTGGGGCCGGGCGGGGCGCGGGGCCTGCACTAATTGTGATTTTTTAAATGGGACCCATCTGGCGGTGGTTTCGGGGTGCAGAGCTCAGGGAGGCCGGTGGGGCACCTTTTCTTTTCTCCGCTCGGTTGCAGAGCGTCCCTGGGTCTTAGTGAGCACAGCCCCACTTCCACCCCTGACCTCTCCTTGGCGGCCCTTCCCCTTCTGCCCGTCGCCACCGCCCGCCCCTCCCCATCCCAGTCCCCTGTCCACAGCTCCATTCAGTGTCTTCTTCGGCCCCTGTTATGTGCCAGGCGCTGCAAGCAGGCCGGGGTTTCAGCTATGAAGGGGATGGGGCCCCACACGCCGTGAACAGACATCTGCAACAGCCCTCTGAGCCCATAGGCTCCCACAAGGGATGTTTCTCAAACCCACGTCCATGGACCATGACCATGGCCTTCCTCTGCTTAACACCTTCAAGGGGCTCCCCATCACCTCCTGGAAAAGGCTCGACACTGTGCTTGGGAGAATAACGGCCCCCATAGATGGTCCCGTCCTGGTGCTGAGAACTGTGGACCTGTCCTCTTCCCTGGCAGAAGGGGTTTTGCAGGGGTGATTAAGTTAGGGAGACAGAGAGATGATCCTGGATTATCTGGGTGGGCCCAGCATCATCGTGAGGGGCCTTTAAATGTAGAAGGACACAGGAGGCTTCTGGAAGGTAGAAAAGTCAAGGAAACAGATTCTACCTGGAAAGCCTCCAGAGGGAACACAGGCCTGTCCACCCATTTTGGACTTCTGACCCCCAGAGCTGCAAGGTAATAAATGTGTGTTGTTTTAAGCAACCACATTTGTGGCAACTTGCTGTGATGGCAAGAGGAAACCAGTACAACCCCAACCCTTCCTTGGGTCCCTAAGGTCTGCCCACCTTCCAGGCTTGAAGGAGCGTCTCCCCTCCCCCACCGCCCAGAGCTCCTTTGCTCCTGTGGCCTTCACTCATGCTGTCCCTTCGGCCTGACTTAATTCTCCTTCCAGAGCCTGGCCAGCGACTCTTCCCCAACCCCAACCTGATTCCAGTGTCCCTTCCTCAATGGAGCCTTCTAGATCTTCAGCTTTCTCTACCTTAAGCAAATGAGGAATTTGTTGGAAGATAAAGGAGTAGTCCGTGGCCTCCAGACCTTGAAAGGGACAGGCCTGGGGTTTCTAAACACCCTGAGCCTCAAGAATGAAAGGACAGTTCCTGGAGGGCCCTGCCAGGTGGCTTGGCAGTGACTACCCCCGGCCCTTGGGCTCTACCACTCAAGGCCCAAGTTCTGGCTTAGCATGTGCTACACACCCACCCAGAGTCAAGATGAGGTGGGACACCTTAGCTGGTGGTGCTCCCCTGATCCGAGGGCCACAGAAAAGGCTGGAATTTCAGAAATGTAGAATCAACAGGTGTTACACCCCCCCTTCCCAGGGGTTAAATCACCCTTATCAAGCCACAGCTCACCCTGACAGCCCTGTGGTCCCTAACCCCACCATGAGCCCCCTAAGGACAGACTGCTGAGTCTGTCCCCCACTTGGGACCCCTTACTGGGTGGGCTGCCTCCTGGGGAAGCAAGTGAGATGTGGCAACTGGAAAAGGGGGCCACCAGGAATCGCCACCAGCCGCTGCAGGGAGCTCAGAGGTTGAGGGCTCTCAGGCCAGGCATCCGGCATCCCACAGGAGGACACGGCCCTGCACAGTGCCCAGAGGGGCCTGGAGACCTGCAAGCCCCGAGTGTCAGCCCCCACACCCACAAACAGCCTTAACACCAGGCCTCCACCTCCGTCCCGGCTCTCAGGTCACCTCTAAAAAGGGTGGCTTTGAGCTCCTCACACCCATTAAGACTGTGATTGTAAAATAAAATAAAATTTGGCAGGGGTGGGGGTGGAAAGCAAGTGTTGGCAAGGCTGTGGAGAAAGGTGCTCGATGAGATATTTGCACACATGCATTCACGGCAGCACTAGTCACGACACTCACAGGGCAGAAGGAACCCAAGTGTCCATGGATGGTTGAGTAGATCAACAAAATGGGGTGTGTCCTCATGGTTTTCCCCTTGCTCATGACATAGTCTGTGCATCAGCAGTCTTGGCTCCTGGGTTGGTGACCCAGGTTCTTTCTACCTTGCTGCTTGCTCTGTGATCCTCAAGACCCACCTTCCATCCTCCCATAGTCAGTGTGGCTGCTCCAGCTCCTGCCATTACGGCTGACATCCAGCTGTATGTATAGGGAGAAGGGAGAAGGGAAAAGGGAAGCCACCTCTCTTTTCTCTAGGGGCAGGACCCAGCAGTTACACAGGCCACTTCTTACATTCCCTGGCAAGGATCTGGTCAAGTAGTGGCACGCGGCTATTAGGGAGCTGCAAACTTGAACAGGCAGCCATGTGCCCAGCTTGAATTCAGAGTTTTCTTACTATAAGAAAAGAGGAAAAAGGGTATCGGGGGGCAGTTAGCAATCTCTGCCACTAGAACCCGACCTCTCCTCCCTCCCAGGACCATGGTGAACCAAGGTCATGGGTAAAAGGCAACAGCAGACGTCAGGGGGAGGGAACAGGACATGGGCAGAGGAATCAGGTGGCTGCCTGGGGGAGGCAACATCTGGGCCAAGCCTTGAAAAACAACTAGTGGTTGGGGTGGAAGGGAGTTCCAGAAGGAGAATATGGTAGAACTAGGGGATGGAGCACATGTGGCGAAACTGCGGTTCAGTATGACAAGCATGAACTTGGAGGCAGAAGTCCCGGGTTCAAGTCCAGACGCTGAGTCAGCACAGTGAGGCGCCCAGTCTCCCTGAGCCTTGGTTGGCTCCCCCTCGAAAGGCTGATGGCCTCCATCCCACCTCCTCGCGGGCCCGTGCGGAGGCGGGTGCTGGGAAGGGCCTGGCATGCGGCGGAGTCACGGCGATGACATTTCCGTGGTGGGCTGTCGGGTTGGCGGAGGGCAGGGGCAGGAGGTGGGGCTGCAAAGGGAAGCAGTGGCGGGGGGGCAGATGCCAGGCCAAGTGGTTTGGATGTTATTCAGAAGCAGGACACAGTCGCATGCCAGGGCAGTATCCTGAGCAGAGAGCCGCTTTGCAAGCACGACTCTAGACAATGGCGAGGACGAGGTGAGGTCAGAGACGCGGAGGCCCGAGAGGAGGCAGCTGCAAAGTCCCCAGAGACCCTACAGTGAGGAGCAACTGAAGCCAGGAGGCCGTGCCGTCCGACCAGGCATCTGGGAAGACCAGCCGGAGGAGGCAGCCCCGAAGATGTGTCAGCCGGACAGGGCAGCGAGCAGGGCTTGCCCCACGGGGCCAGCGAGGGAAGGAGGGATGGGCTGAAGCCAGGGGACGGCCAGGGCAGACAGGCCCCACCTCCCCCCAGAGAAGCCCTCCCCCAACCACGCAGAGCACCCCCCAGGAGCGGGCACAGTGCCTGGCGCTGCACCCACATCCTTGCTGAGCCCCACCCACCTCCAAAGTGGACCCTGGCTCCCAGTTCACAGAGAGGAAACGGGAGGCCGGGGATGGCTGATCGCTTCGCTGAGGCCACACAACAAGGACTTGGGCTCCGCGGTCAGACCCAGAGTTCTCAGCTCTGTGGGTCCTTCTAGGGCTTCGAGACGTCCTTCAGGAGCCTGTCAACATCCCCGACTCAGGAAGGCTCTCACCCCGAAAAAGGGATGAAGACCAAGAACAGCTTTAGCCATGTCACATCCTCAAGACCTCCCTTATGAAGCAGGAAGAGTTACCCCATTGAACAGGAAGACAAACTGAGGCCAGAGGGGTGAAGTCCTGTGCCCGGGTCACGCAGCCAGTGAGGGACCAGCGGGGTTTGCATCCAGGTCTCTGCCTCCCCCTGGTTCCCACGATCTTCCTCCTCCTCCCTGAGACCTCTCTCCCCTCCCCCACCCCCTCCCCCGCTGCTTTCCTGGCTCTCTCTCAGGGAAGAGAACATGCTCTGAGTCTCTGTTTCCCTGGGAGAAATCCATTTTCAGAATCTGGAGGTGTTGAAATGTGTTCTTTTTTCCTCTCCAAAGAGCCCTTCTTGAGGACAGAGGTGCCCCGAGAATCCCTCTGAGGCCACCACGAGCCAGGCTAGAACTGGGGGTGCCCATCGAGGCGGGCATGGCCCCCGCAGTGAGCCCCGGACAAGGCCTCAGGGAGGTGACCACCCTGGCACAAAGGGCGGCTGGGCTGCTCAAGAGACCGGGACATGCCTGTGACCTCCAGCCCCAACCTCAGAAGATGCTCGTCGGTCCTTCTGCCTGGCTCCCCAAAGCCAAGGGCACGCCTGTCTCCCCAGAGCAAGGCGGTCACAGAGCCCACCTGCCCAGGGCAGTTCCGTGCCATCTCCCCCAGACTGTCCCTCTCTCGGTGACAGCTGGGCCCATGATGGTCACAAGACGCCCGCGCCGTAAGGGAGCACAGGCATTGCTGTGAGCACCCGCTAACCCACAAAGCCAGCCCTCGGGGAGCAGGTCTCTGGGCACAGGGAGTCACTGGCAGAGTGAAGAAGGGAGGAGGGGGCAGGTGTGAAGGAGACACGGAGGGGAGGAAGGACACATCCACATGCTTCTTCTTCTGGCCTTTGCCCCGACACCCACCCACGGCCCCTGCCCAAGCACCTTCCAGCCTGCCCCTTTCAAAATCTGTCCTGCTCCGAGGTCTGGCATCTCCCTTCCATCCCGCTCATGGCCCAGGGCACAGGTGTCACTGGCCACAGCTTCCTATGGCTAGAGAGGGCTCGCCTGGGCGTCCAGTCCCGCCCCTGGGGTCTGCAAAGAGACCCACCTGCTGACCACCCACACCCATGGGGCCCTCTGGCAGGCCTGGGGTCTCGGGGAGCAGTTCCTAGAGTTCCTAGAGCCTACGCCCCGGAATCATGGACTCATCAACTCCTGGGCTTAAGCCTGGAAGGGCCTAGCCAGGCCAAGCTCCCCGTGGCCCATCCCCAGGCCCCCACAGCACCCCAGGAGTGACTCTGGGTCTCGGTCCCAAGCCCTCAGGGCAGGAAGCAGGCTCCACTAGGCAGTACAGGATGGGAGGTGAGGATGCTCATGGGCTGATCCCATGGAGCCATGTGGTTACTCTGCCTGTCCCCCTCCGGCCCTCAACCCAAACAGCTTAACCTTAACAGGCTCCTGTTCCAGACAAAGCACCCTGCCCAGGAAGTACCTCCCGGGCAGGGAAGGGAGGCGAAGTGATGGGCCCCGGCTCAGAGGGACTCCCACCCCTACCTGGCCCTTCTTCCCAAGGACCTCCCAAGGCCAGCTGACAGGTGAATGACTCTCAGGAGATCACACAGCCAACTCCTGCACCCCTGCACCCCCCACCCCCCACCCCCACTAGAGGGAGCCTGGAGAAGCTTCTGGAAAGAGGCAAATGTTAGAGGCAGGGACTAGGCCTGCCTCCCAGACTCTTCTGTCTCTCTTTCTTTGTTCCCAAGACCCCCTGACCTCAAGCCATTGCCTGGGAGTTCCTTCACAACTCACCAAGCCCATCCGCGTCACGTAGGTGAGGACAGAAGCCCAGGACGGCGAGAGCGTTCCCCGAAGGACTCATCAAGGGCATCAGCGGGCCCACAGTGCCACTGGGACCACAGGGGATGTACCCCTCTCCCTGTGCCTGGAGCCGGGGGTCCTCCAGCGCTGGGCTGGGAGCGGGGAGGGGCAAGGGAGACCCTGAGACCCCAGGGGCACGCGTCCTCCTCAAGACCGGGCTTCCCGATCCGGCAGGCCTGGCTCTGGTCCAGCGTGGGCACAGACACCTGGAGGGCGGGGGCAGGGTGCATCAGAGGACTCTGATCCGGTTATTTGGGAAAGTGAGGAAGAGGGGACAGGAGCGCCAGTCCTTGAAGGATGAGGCCAGTTTCTGCAGCTGGAAGAGGAGGAAACAAGGGGTGCTACTTGGTGGGCACCGCATGATCCCCACCCCCAGTGACTCATGGCACCCTGACCCCAGCAGCCCCGGTGAACTTCACCCTTGCTCGAGCTAGACCACAGCCACCACCTTCCACCAGAGCGACCAGACGCAGCAAAGGAAACGCAGTCCCGCACAGCGGCCGCCGCTTCTCCGGCCGCCTGCGCCCCCTGAGAGCACAGCGGAGCCCACGTGAGAGTGGAGCCCCAGAGACGCCAGCCGAGAGCCCAGGGAGGCAGGGGCCCTGACAAGCATCTGCTGAGCACCTAGACACAGCTGTACTTGAAGGCGTGGCTTCGCCCAGACTTTTGTCACCGTCTAGGGCCAGTAAATTCCTTCTTAGCTCAAGAGAGTTTGAACTGAGCTTCTGCCGTGTGCAGTTATTGGGGACAGGGAGGATCCGGGGGCCAAAAGGCTTCACAGAGAGGGGCTTCTGGGAGGAGGAAACCCCGACTTAAGGGTCTGGCTGTCTCCAGGCAGTTCCAGCAGGCCCTTTGGTGGGGAAGGAGCGGACCACGCGGGACACAGGCTCCTGAAGCTGCCAGCCATCCCCAGGAGCAGTTCTAACCCTAGTCCCCGGGGCCGGGCACGTGCTGGGCTCGATGCCGGCTGTTACTTTTACTGACACCGCAACCCCACGCACCGGCTCCATCCCAGAGGCTGTGTACACATGCCCAAACCTTTCTCACAACCACTCTTCCGCGAGGTAGGGCTGGAAGTTCTGCCCATTTCACAGATGACCAAGACGGAGGCACAGAGAGTTCCAGTAACTCGCCCGAGATCACACAGCTTGGCCGTGGCAGAGGGAGTGTGCAGACAGAGGCCCGGGGACATAGCCTCTCCTGCCCTTGTGTCCTTCACCTGCTCCAGAAGGTCTGATGGAGGATGATGAGCTGTCTGGGCCCACGTTGTGAAGGGAGACCCAGGGCGCCCCCTCCCCGAGCCAGCCTTCCCCTCCCCGGGCCCCTGGCCAGGCTTGGGGGTGCCCCCGGAGGACAGACAGTGGGCCTGACTCACTGTGTGCCCAGATGGCCGTGGGAGCCGGGCTTGGGCCGGGACTTCGGGGCGGGGGTCCCAAAAGAACCAAAGGTTCAGGAGGACGCCCTGAGCAGCGGGGACACCCGTCCGTGGCTTCGCCAGAGCCCAGGCCACGCCGCCCCAGCGCCCCGTCCTCTCCGAGCCGTTCTCTCCCCACCCACCAGCCGCGGCCTCCGCTCCTGGGACTGGCACGCAGCCCTGGGGCGTCCGCACCCCGGTGACCCCGGGACTCGGAGACGAAGGCCAGGCCGCCTCGGAAGCAGCACTGCTGGGATTGCGACCAGATCGGCCACATGCACAGCAGGGCGCTTGGCACGGCCGGATGGGACAGTGGGAACGGTAACCGCCCAGCCTTAGCACCCGGTAGGATCTGCCCCGGGTCCCAGGCCCGTGTGGGGGACGCGCAGGTGGCACATGTCCCGGTGGGAAGCAGACCCTTCTTCCTATTGTCACCGTTTCTTCTCACTTGTGGTAGCCCCGGGATTCCGTGGCTTCCGCAAGAGACTTGAAATGCACTTCGGATCAAGGTTGAGAACAAGTTAACAGACACGTGCGCACCCGCGCGCGCACACACACACACACACACACACACACACACACACACATACACCAGGCACGGCCCCTCACGCACAACGCATTCATGACCCAGGCTCCCCTCTGAGCTGAGAAAGTGGAGGCTCAGAGAAGCAAAGGCACTTGGGGGTGTCTCTCGGCTGTCTGGTCACACCCCACCTTTTTCCAGAGAGGGTCAGACGCGGACACGGCACATCTGCCGGACTCAGGGTTCTGCAGAGGGGCCGCCCCCCACACAAGGGGCCCAGCACCCCTCAGGCCCCAGGCACCCGCAAGGGACCTCTGCAGGGCCCTGGCTCCCCCCTCTCCGGAGGGGCCTGGCCGCGCACCAGGGGGCAGGGGGGATGTCAGTCGGGGCTGCAGTCACGACAGGAACACTGGTGGCCCGGGTCTGAGGAGGGGGTGGGCCGGAATGTGAGGGCCAGACCTGTGGCAGGGGCGGGGCGGCCGAAAGAAGAGCTGGGGGCAGGTAACAAGGCCCGAGGTGCCGTCTGTCCTCCAGCAGGGTCTCACCAGCCCCAAAGCAGCACACGGGACCAGGGCAGGTCTTCCTAGACCTAGAACTTACTAGAACCTCCTAGAACCTTCGGGAGCCGTGGAGGCCAGCACAGGGAAGGCACGGGAAAGTAGCCTCCCAATCCCCTTGCAGTGTGGATGAGACCCGAGGCCAGGGATGGGACATGCCCAGGTCACACAGCAGGTGGCCTGGCTGTCACCTCCAGAACTCTCTCCTCCCCTTGGCCAAGAGCCCCGGGCCTCTAACCGCGGAATGCCACCCAAACCCTTGCTCCATCCAGGCCCTGGGGCCCCGCCAAGCTCTCAGTGCCTGCCTCCCAAGCTGCCCAGCCACCTGGGGAGCCCTACCAAGCCTCCCAGTCCTACCTCCAAGCCCCGGGAGGGGGCCAGCGGGGGGCTGAGGAGGTGTGGACATGTGCTGTCCTGAGGACCAGTGAACCCGCAGCCACTGGGCCCCTATCCAGCCAAACCGGAGTCCGGGGTGGGGGTGGAAGGAAGTTGGGAAAGAAGTCATTCTGGAAGCAAATGACATGTGTGAGCAGAGGGATGGGAGGCCCAGGTCCCCGTGGCACGGCCTGCTCACCTCGGGCAGGGAAACGGGCTGGCCCCGTGGCCAGGGGATGGGAGAGCACGTCCCAGGGACGGTGTGCTCTCCACCGCCGGTCCCGCAAGGCCTCCCTGGGCCCCGACGGCCCACGCGCCTTACCTCGCTCACGGCCGCCAGTAGGCAAAAGGGCAGAATGCAACGCCTTGGAATTCTCCCGAAACAAGCCTCCAGCAAGTCCACGCCACACACATTCACTCATTTCCCGAAGGTTTATTGGGCTTCTCCTGGGCGCCAGGAGCAGGTCCCCGGGAAGGATCCCAGCTGGGCCCACCTGGGGGAGACGGGCCCCGAGCAGCAGCAGGGACGGAGTCCGAGGCGAAGCCCACCCCTCCTGGAGCTCAGCATTGCAGGAAGGCCCGGGGAGGGGCACAGGAAGGAGGGGAGGACAAGGGAGGCCGAAGCTCCCTCTGGGGGTGGGGCGGGCTGAGCACAGGCAGAGGGGAAGGGGTGGAGGAGGAGAGCCGCCCCGGGAAGGGAGCAGGAGTGGAGGCTGGGTAGGAGAGCTCGTGGGAATTCCTGAGGCCCGTGGAAGGGGAGGCAAAGGGTCAGTAGCCAAGCAGGCCTGAGACCCCGGCAGCTGAGTCACCCCGAGGCTGGGCAAGGGCTCGGCCAGCACAAGCCTGGTTCTCCGACCCTTCAGGCCAGGTGTGTGGGCTGCCCGCCCCCCCCCCGGGGCTGGAGGAGCCCCTCCTGCCTCAGCACCCAGCCTGCTCCCCCGGGGACTCTCAGCAGCCATCTCCCTGGTCCCTGGGAGTTGCTCCCCAAGAGAAAAACAGAGGCCGTGACCATCCACCCATCAAGCCCCATTCAGGGCACTGTGGGGGAAGGGTCAGAGCCTGGGCAACCCCCCCACCCCCACCCAGGGAGACAGCCCCATGAGAATGGCCTGGGAAGCAAGAAGGCCACCCAACCCTCCCTTGGCTGAGCCAAGCCCTCTTCGCCTGTCCCCTCCCCCCACCCCCTTTCTAGTTGCTCCTGGACACCAGATGGACCCAGTTCAACTTGTCCTTCCTTTTCTTTCCCCCGCCCGCCCCCTGCTGGAGCTGTGAGAGGGCAGGCTGGAAGGGGGGCAGGCCGAGCCAGACCCGGAGGCTTGGGCAACCGCCCCAGCACCCACCCTGGCCACCCCAGCGCGAGCCTGCCAGGCCCACGGGGGCTGGGCCTCTGGGCCTTGGACCTGGACTCTCTCCGCTGCATCCCGAGATGGGTCAGGACAGGATGAGCAGCTGGGAGGAAGGGCCAGGTCCAAGGCGAGCTGGTGGCCTGCCCTGGGGAGAGGGAAGGGAGGTGGAGCCGGGGCCCTTGGGGAGGTGAGAAGATTGAGGAGAGGGAGGAGAGAGGGATGGAGTAAAAGTTTTCAAGCCTGGGCCTGGCTTCCAAAGGCCTGGACCTTGGGTCTGTCCTCACCGGCGCAAGCGGCTGTGGGAGCCAGAAGGGCCTGAGCACCTTGTCCAATGTTCTGGAACCCTGAGGGATGGAGGCAACGTGTCAGCCCAAGAAACAAGCAGAGCCCCGGAGCAGCCACAGCCCTAGGGACAAGGGCTGCTCTCCCGAGCCTCCCCGGGGCTGGAGGCAGTGCGGGGTCCGGGTGGCTGGGAGGCCGCCTGGCAGAGGAGACCAGAGGGACCCGCCCCACCCCTGTGCCCCAGCCCACTCCTGCCACACCCCCACCAGCTCCAGCATCACCGGCAGCCCCAAGTGGCCTTTTCAGTTTCTGAAACTCAAATATGGGATGAGCAAGGGCTGCCCGTGGCCCTGTCCCAGCTTCTGCGTGGGTGGGGGCAGGGCACGGGTCCTAGCCTGGCACCGCCCAAGAAACCAAGGAACCGGGGCTTGAAAGTTTCGCCAACCAGAGTTGGCATTCTCCGTGCCCCTGCCCAGGCAGGGCAGCCCAGACCCCCAAACCTCCTCCCAGGCACTTGCCGAGCAGGAGGCTTCTCCCCCTACACACCCCCGAAGGGGAAGCAAGGCAAAGGAAAGAAACAACTTGCCAACTCAGAGGTGCCCTGGGGAAGTCGGGGGCAGACAAGCGGGACCCGAAGCCCCCCCCCCCAGCCATGTTTGGCTCCGGGAGAATTCCCTAACCCTCCTGAAGGACCCCGACCCAGGCTGAGGAGAGCTGGGACCAGGCTGGCTGGCTTTCCTCTGGGCCGGGAGATCCCGGGCTGTGCGGCCGCACCATCCCCGCTCCGACAGCACAGAGATCGCCAGGCTGGGGAAAGAGCAAGGAGGCTACATTCGAGTGCCCCCCACCTTCCGCGCCGGGTCTCGACCTGCTGGAGCCACGGGAAGCTTCGGGGGCAAAGGGTCCCAGCAGGCCCGCGAAAACGGGAGGGGGGGCCCTCCGCCCGGGGCGGGGCGTCTACCCCGCGCCCGCGGGGTCCCGCTCGGTCCTGGCTGGGGGCTCCGCGCCCGGCAGTTGACTTCTTCGGACTCGTTCCCTCACCGTCGCCGCCGCCGCCGCCGCTGCCGCC
>LNAC01000192.1:2698940-2743940 GCA_002007465.1 Ailurus styani
CAGCCTGCAGCGGCCGCTCTGGGTCCGGGCCGGCCGCCTGGGGGTCTGGCCAGACGCGCTGCGACAGCTCCCTTCCCCGCGGAGCCTGCCCCCCGCCCCCGACTCCCGGGCACTGGGCGCTCGGACCTGCCGGAGCTCCCGGCGCTGCCCACGCGGCCGGCTGGCTCCGGCTCCGGGGGTCCGGGGCGCGCGCGCGCACACCCCACTTTTCTTCTTTCTCTTCTCCCTCCCACTCTCCCGTCGTCCCCTTCATCGTCCCCTTTCTCTCTTCCTTTTCCCTCATTTCTTCCTTCCTTACTTTTCTAAGCTCTCCTTCTTACAAAAATAGTGCCTGCTCCTCGAGGAAAACTCCGAAGAGTCAGGAGAAAATAAAACCAACCCAAGGTAACCTCAGGGTGTGAGCACTTTCCAACATGCCTCTCCCTGTCCCCCCACATTTGTAAATATATATTTTAATAACAAGAGCGGGATTATTGTAGCCTGACATTCATTTTTGACTCCTGGTACCCTCTTTCTGTGTCAATAACTGAGTCTGGAATGACACCAGGGCCCCACCACCGAATGGAGAGCCAGGCATGGCTCCAGGGGGCTTGGGGTCCGAGGGGGGTTTCACTATTATAAACAGAAACGCAGTGAGCCACGTGTGCCCCCAGCCCCGCTCCGCTCTACCCCACTAGCACATCCCTTACAGGGGAAATTGCCAGGTCAAAACACACGCGCACCTTGAAAGATGTCTGGTTTGCCAGCTCTTGCATAACTGCCTCCCAGAAAGTCTACTTGGTTTTATTATTTCATGTCTTCCCAGTGCTGTCTCCTCTTTATTTTTAAGTGAAAAATATGAAGCTAATACATAAATCCATTCTCGGTAGTAAATTTTAAATACAGAAGAAGGGGGAGGAGACAGTATAAGCCTCACTTAGAGCAGGATTTTTCCAACTACAAGTCAGGACCCAGCAGTGGGTCATGAAATCAACTTTGCAGATCAAGTCAAGCATTTTGTAAGAACTGAGATAGAATAAATACAATGTAACTACCAGCACACATTTCACCTAGGGCGCTATCCTTTCCTGAAACTTCTGTCTCAGGTGTGTGTGTGTGTGTGTGTGTGCGTGCATGTGTGTGTGTTTACAAGGCGGCTGATGTGAAATGTATCTCTCCCTGAAGGAAGGATCAGAAATGTTTGGAAACATTTGAAAGCCAACACCTCAAAGTTCCCATTCAACAGGGGTAGCCCCTGTGAACTGTTGGGTGTGTTTCCTTCCAGACTCTACTTCGCCTACTGACAATGGTATATGAGTACATTCCCAGATATAGGTTCCATAATCAGGATCACGATGCACAGTGCTTGATGGCCGCCCCTGCCACCCCCACACACCTTCCTCCTGCCAGTCCCTACCCGGCACCCTTTACCCATCCACACATCTAGTCCAAGCAGCTCCGTGCCTGCCTGGTAACTTGTGCCAGACCCGTGGGATGCCTGCGCCCCTGCCCGCGCCCCAGGAGACACTCTGCCCTCAAGGAAGCCTGGATCAGTGGGGAGGAGGAGCTGAGACAGACATTGTTCTTACTGGGTTTTGTTTTGTTTTAAGATTTATTTATTTGAGAGTGAGAGAGAGCATGGGGGGAAGGGCAGAGCGAGAGGGAGAGAGAGTCTTAAGTAGACTCTGCACTGAGTGTGTTGCCCTGGGGGGGAAGGGGGCTCAATCTCACGACCCTAAGACCATACCCTGAGCCAAAAGCAAGAGTCAGACGCTTAACCGACTGAGCCACCCAGACATCCCATTGTTCTGATTGCTACCATCACCATCAACCTCATCATTAGTGTTTCTGAGCTCCACGGTCAGCTCAGCAATGTGGTGCAGGGAGAGGAAGGAGGGGCCTTACAAGAGTTCACAAAGAGGGTCTCATTTGCCCCTTGAAGGCACAAGTGTCTCCTCTCCGAAGACACAGAGGGAAGGGCATCCTTGGTGCAAAGACCGGGGAGGCCAAGAAGGGCAAGTTGTGTTCAGAAAGAAAGAAGCCCCCAGTGTGGCTATAAGGCAGAGGGGGGTGTGGTGGAGGAGGAGGGCCAGTGAGGAGGGTTGGGGCCACCATGGGAGCCTAGGCCACAGCTTGGGGTCTCTGCCGAGCCTTAGGGATGGGAGCCTCAGACAAGAAAGCAGGGCAGTCAGAGGAAGAGGGGAAGGAGCAGCAGACACCTGGGGATGGGGTTGGGTGGGCACACCATCCATCCACCACTGACGGAGGGCACAGGTGCACTTGCGGGAGTCAGGCTGCCATCTGCCCTTGACTCAGCAACTGTTCTCTAGGCATCTACCTGCAGGAGGTGGTCAGACTGTTGGGCACAGAGGGAGGGAGGTACCAGGGGACCATGGCCGCTGCCTTACACCATGCAGATACCATACCTCTGCAGAGAAGTGATGTCCCAAACCGCAGGGTGACCCACACGTGGGATAGTGAGAAGTGATATCTGAACGTTTGCTCTAGGGCTCAGGCAAAGGGCTGTATCAGGACTGTTCAATTCGGTCACCCTAACAACCCTCTTAGATAAACACAATCATTAGCCCCTTTTCCCTGATGTACAAACTGAGGCTTGGCAGGGTCAGAGACAGCTGGGCCAAGGTGTCATGGGCTGAACTGTGTCCTCCCCCAAAATCCGAATGTTGAAGTCCCTAGTACCTCGGAATGTGACCTTATTTGGAGATCGGATCTTTAAAGAGCTTAAGTTAGGATGAGGTCATTGGGGCGGGCCTTGATCCGCCCCAGTATGACTGGTGTCCTTACAAGAAGAAGAGATGGAGACCCAGCCGCACAGAGGGACGGTCATGTGAGGACACGGGGAGAAGGCGGCTGTCTACGTGCCAAAGACAGAGGCCTCAGGAGAAACTCGCCCCGCCGACACCTGCATCTCAGATCTGCAGCCTCCAGACGTGTGAGGAAATAGTCTGTTGTTTCGGCCCCCCGGTGTGTGCGGTACTTTGTCACAGTAACCTTAGCAAACCGATGCACAGGCCTTGGATGAGAAAGTGGCTTTGACCACAGGCGCCTCTTACTCTAGCGCTGGCGGGTTAACGCCAGGCCGCCCTGCATCCCTGCAGTGCCCAAAAGGAATCAGGGCGCTTGAGACCTCCCCGACCAGACCCGTCCCTCTCTCTGTAGTTACATGAAAATGCGACTTACGGGACAGTGGGTCTGAATTGGGCAGTGAGTCTGTGTGCTCTTTTTTTAATATCTGCAAAGACACACACACAGGCAGCTCTAGAAAAATCTACCCCGAGGAATTCACAGTAGCTGTCTCTGTGTGGGTGGGATTTTGAGTGTTTTCTTACTTTCTGCTTGTTGCTTGTCTGTAGCCTGTGATTTTTCTGTAGTGAATGTGTATTGCTCTTATGACAGAAAAAATAGAACTAAAAACAGCAAAAACAGTGGCTGTGGCAAGTGGAAACCTGGAGGTGGGGAGGCCAGGCAGATAGAGGACCCGGCTGGAGGTGGCGAGCTCCAGGCCAGGTTCCCGGGGGGGGTGGGAGGTGGGAGTGTTGGGGGGCGGTGCTGGAATGACAGACATCTGGGAGGGGAAAAAAAGGAGTAGGGTTGCTGGGGGGGATAAAAACCACAAGATACCCGATTATATTTGAATTTTAGATAAATTTTTTAGTATAAGTATGTCCCAAATATTACACGGGATATACTTACACTTTAAAATCTTTTTTTAATTTATTGTTTAATTGAAATTCAAATTTAATTGGCCATTTTGGGTTGCTTCTTTGTTTTAAATTTGACAATCCTAAGCTTGGGTGGGGGGGCAGTCTCTCCGAGGCTCTGTTAGTGGAAACCTCAGAGGTCAAAGGACTTCAAAGTGTGGGAAAGATGAAGCCAAAGTCTCTGAGACCCTCTGTTCTCTCTTCCCCTCTGGCCTCAAACTCTCCTGAGACTGCGTCTGGTGACCCGGAGCCGGGGAGGAATGACTGCCAGCCCTGCCAACTGATGATTTGTAGGGCCCAAAGCAAAATGAAAATGCAGGGCCCCTTGTTCAAGAACAGGGGGAAAGCGCCATTAAAGGCATAAAATATAAAGCTCTTTTCTTTTTTTCACGGTACCTCTACTTGTCATGGTGTTTCTTTCCTATTTAACGGCATTATAAATAAAGAAAAATTAACATCTTAAATTATGTATTAGTCTGGGTTCTCCAGAGAAACAGAGCCAGCAAGGATAGAGAGAGAGAGAGATTTACTTTAAGGAATGGGTTCACGTGATGATGGAAGCCAAGACGTCTAGGATTTACAATCGGCAAGTCAGAGACCCAAGAAAGCCATTAATGTGAGTTTCAGTCCAAGTGCAAAGGCCTGAGACCCAGGAGCGCCAGCAGTGGAAGCTCCAGTCCGGGTCCGAGTCTGAAGGCAGAAGCCTTCAGAAGCCATGGCCCAGTCCCAAGGCAGTCCGACGGAGGGGGCAAACTCTCCCTTCCTCAGCGCCATTTGTTCTATCCACGCCCTCAACTGATCAGGTGAGGCCCACCCACGTCAGGCAGGGCAGTCTTCTCCGCACAGTCTATCAACACAAACGTTCATCTCATCTCAAAATACCCTCACAGACACACACAGAATATGTTTGGCCAAATATCTGGGCACCCCACAGCCCAGTTAAGCTGACGCAGAAAATTAGCCACCACAAATCAGTAGCATGGAGGTTACCCTTCGCCTCTCCAGCTTTAGATGCAGGTGAAAGAGCATTGAATCCGCACGTGGAACCACCGACGTTACAACTCTGCCCTTCACGGCGTGTCCCCGCATGTGCGTTTCATCCTCACCAGAGCAGAGCAGATCCTACACAGAGTTGACTCCCCTCTTTGTAGCTCCCATCTTGGTGCGGGCATGCTTTGCCAATGCTCTCGGCCGTCAGTTGGCCGATAAGAAAGGACACACAGCAAGAAAAGGAGCTGCGGGGAGCCCCCTCTTTCCCTTTCCACGGTGCCATCTGTCTGGGGGCCCGTGGCTCCCACCTTCCACGCACCTGCACCTTGAGTCACTCCGACGGAGCTGGCACATGCGGTGGGTTCACCGACCCCCGTGCTCATGGGGCGTCACGAATGAGGAACAGCAGAGAACAGGGCCATACACACCCCCCTACCCCCTCTGCTCACACACATCTTCCAAGGTCCCGTCCAGCTGCGCTTACAAAACACAGTACAAAGACAAAAATTATTCAGAATTTCAAGACAGTGACAGCAGAGCATTCGATCAAGTACAGGGTCTTTCAAGTGAGGGCCGCTGGACCCCGGCCTGGGACGCTCACCCAGGAAGCCTCCCTGACCATCAGTCCAGACCTGCACGTAGCCCATTCGCTCACACACTCAGGCGCATGCCAGCTGCAAGTCTGGGGAGTGGGGGCAGCTCCTTCCGTGGGTAGGGGGGCCACACTATGGTGCTCCCAGTTCTCCTGGGAGGAGATTGAAGCTCCACAGCGTTGGCCAGTGTCCCCAGGACATATGCCTTCTGCCTCCAGAGCCATGCCCTTGGCTCTCCCCACTGCACTTGGCTGCTTATAGGGCAGCCAACCCCTTGCTGGCCATGTGCGTGCCCAGGCCGGGGGCTGTGAAGATGGCAGGTGGACGCTCACCATCACGGTGCCCAAAGACTCTGGGGCTCAGGCAGGCTGTGGCCAGAGGCAGAGTCAGGGGATAGAGAGATGGCTAGAAGAAAGTGCCACAGAGTGGAGAGTACCTGCGTAAAGGCCAAGAAATAGCCCGGCACATTGTTCAGCCAGAGGTACAGTGCAGGTGTGTGTTTGCGTGTGAGCGAGTATGTGAGTGTGTATGAGACATACAACTTCACTCTCCACACCCTCGCTGGGCCCCCGATACCCACCAGGCCTGTATGAAGCCCCGGGAAGAACTGGTCCCATCCTGACAGAGTGACCGGGCTAGTCGGAGAGACAGAGACTAACAGTACAGGAAGCCCGGGATTTGGGTAATCCGAAGGAGGGCTTCCTGGAGGAGGCATATCGTGAAGGATCAGAAGCTCAGGTGGGAAGAGCCTCAGGGGTGGAAAAAATTACATGTGCAGAGCCTGGGCAGTGAAGACATCCTGGCAGGTTTGGGCAATGGCCGTCAAGTCCATGGGGCCCTGGAGGGGGCAGGCGGGGATGAGAGGTGAGGCTAGAAGGCCCTGTGTGGATCTGATTTACCTTGAAGGCACTGGGGAGAGGCAGGAACGTGCCTGGGAGCAGGGAGGGTAGGGGTAAAGCCTCGGTCTAGGGTAGCAGTCCCTCCTGGTGGCTGGAGCACCTGAAGGAAGATACTGGTTTCTAGTCCTATCCTGGCCACAGCCCTGCCCTTCCTGGCCTGAACCTCCTCCCCTCACCCTCACCCCTACCCTCAGGATGGCTAGACCCAATCACGCTGCTCTGGGGCTGCCTGAGCTCCTGGAATCCCCATGACCCCTTCCTTTCCCAGAGAAAGCTCTCAAGCGCTCTCCAACCCACCCCCCACCTGCGTCTGCACCCCATCTCCCAGCAGTCCGGAGCGGGGGACCCATCCTCCACTGGCATTGCAGAATGAGAAACCACGAAGCACCTCCTTATGCACTGGGGTTCCAGGGAAGGTTCACCTCCAGAAAAGCTCTATTTGGGCACAAGAGTTTGCACGGTGGTGTTCTTCCCTGATTTGTCTGTAAGCCCAGCAGGACTCTGCACAAAACCCCGAGAGGGCCCCGGAGTTTATCCCAGTGTCCACACGAAAGAGAAGGACCGGGATGGGCCGCGAGAATTTCTGGAGAAGAAAGAACTGGAGGACACATTGTGCATCCATTCATTCCTCTGACAAATATTTGTTCCGGGTCCGAAATAAGCCAGCCGTGATCCTGCTCCCCAGAAACAGTCCTGTCCAAACCGAGTGCACACTCAGGCCGCATCAGAAACAGATAAGTTTTGGGCGGCAAGAGTCGACAAATCAATTTTGAATCCTAAAAACGCTGCAAGGAAAAATAAGGTCAGTGCTTCCCTCATGCATAGCATCAACCCAACACTTAGTGGCTTAAAACAATAGAATTCCCATCGCTGCTCGTAGGTCTGGAGGCTAAGTGGTCTCTGCCCGGTGGTCTCACCCAGCGTCCTTTAGACAGTTGCAGCCAGATGGGAGCTGGGGCGGGGGCAACTCGAAAGCTTCCTTACTCTTATTTCTGGTGACAGTGGCCAGCTGCCAGCTGAGGGCTTCCCGGCACTGTGGCTGAGATGCCTATCTGGGGTCCCTCCCTGTCACCTGATTTCATCTTACTATGGCAGCTGGGCTCCAAAGGCACATGTCCCAAGAGATAAGGCAGAAGTGCACAGCACTGTTTTGTGTGTCCAGGTAGTCACAGAAATCTGTCTGCCTGCTGGAGGGGAAGGGACACACACTCCCACCATTCAATGGAAGATGTGCCAAAGTCACACCGCGGGAGTGCGCTACGTCGTCCTGTCTTGGGGAAAAACATTCCACCGCAGCCAGAGTAAGGGAATAGAGTCATTTAGAAAGTAATCATCAAAAAGCCAGGGAACGACCCAGGATAGGCAAACAGAGCCCAGGACAGAGCAGAGAGCCCAGGGAGACACTCATGCCCCTGTCAGACCACAGTATATAATGAAGCGATCAGTGGGCGCGAGCACCAGTGAGGAGGAAGTTACATTGTATTCCTATCACAGAAGACACACAAAAGTAAATTGCCAGGGGGATAAAGACTTGAAATGGAATGCAAACTGTTACAACTTTTACAAGACTATGTAAAAAAATATCTATGCCACAATGAGATACCACTTCATGCCCATTAGGATGGCTACTATAGGGGGAAAAAAGCTGAAAGTAACAAGCGTTGGGTGTAGAGAGGGTGTAGAGAAACCAGAGCCCTTGTGCGCCGCTGGAAAGTCACGGTGCAGCCGTCGTGGAAATCAGTATGGGGGTGCCTCAAAAATTATGTAAAATGTGATCCACCAATTCTACTTCTGGGCACATACTCAAAAGAAGGGAAAGCGGGGTCTTAAATACGTATTTTCAGACCCGCGTTCCTAGCAGCGCTATTCACAGTAGCCAAAAGGCAGAATCCACCCAAGAGTCCGTAGATACATAAACGAGTAAATGAAATGTGGTCAGTCCAGACCATGAAATATTATCCAGCCTTTAAAGAGAAGGACAATTCTGACACGTGCTACAGCATGGATGAATCACGAGGATTTTATGCAAAGTGAGATAAGGAAGGCACAATAGAACAAATCCTGTGCGACTCCATTTGTGTGAGGTCCCAAGAGAGGTCAAGTCCACTGAGACAGAAAGGGGAGCAGAGAGGAGGTAGCGGGGAGGCGAAGGGGATGGGGAGCTGGCGGTTAAGTGGGGACAGGGTTTGGTTCGGGGACATGAAAAAGTTCTGGTGATGGATGGAGGTGATGGCTCCCCCACAGTGTTTGCAGTGGTTAAGATAGTAAATTTTATATATCTATCTTACCACAATTAAAATGGAAATACGTGCACGCACACATATGCACACACACAATTTTTTTTTTTTAAAGATCTCAATGTTCTTAGGTTGGGGAAATTTTCCTATTTAAAAAAGAAAAAGAAACATAAAGGAAATACAACTATATGACAAAATTAAAATTTTCTCTGTAAGCAAAGATGCTATCAACAGTTGAGACTCGCATCCCGGTGTGCANGTGTTCACGCCTGTCTCTCCAGACCCCTCGGCACGACTGTCCGGGCTCTCCATCGGTGAGCTCTCTCCTCCCGGCTCTGTGGGCTGGGGCTGGCTGGCGGCAGGCCGGGCAGGATCCTGGGCAGTGGAAGGAGGCTGCGGGCAGGAGACTGTTCCTGGCCCCCTGCAGGGTCGCCGTGGGTGGGCTGGGTGTCTAAGAGTCACTCCTCCCAGGGCCTCTCTCCACCACCCAGTAATTGCTCTCTCCTCGCCCAAGGGCCTCGGGGTGGCATGGCTCCCGGGTGGCCAGCCCCGGGTACCGCCCCACCCCCCTTGCTCCTCTGGGCCTTGGCAAGTAGCCCCTGATTCATCTCTCCCCATACCCCCAAGTTGAGGCTGCTGGTCATTTCCCGAGCCGGCACCCAGGTTGTTGGGAAGCATATTGGTGGCCGACAGAGGAGTGCAGACGATAAACTTCTACACGCGGGAGAGACAGAAGACCGGCAGGTGCCCGGCATGGAAAGGAGGACAGCAAGGAACACAGGAAGCCAGCTGCCTTTGGGGGGCAGAAGAGTGGCCCCCAGGGAGGTCGACGACCTGAATCCCCAGACCCTGACAGGGTCAACTTGACATGGCAAAAGGGACTTGGCAGATATGGTAAAGCTAAGGACCCCGAGTTGGGAGCCGATCCTGGGTTCTCAGGGGACCCGATGTCATCACGAGGTCCTTATTAGCAGGAGGCAGGAGGCCCAGAGGAGGGAGAAGGTGGCAGTTGCCACGCTGCTGGCCACGAGGAGGGAGCAAGGGGCCCCGAGCCAAGAAACACAGGCAGGTTCCAGAAAGCCGGGAAGAGAGAAATGCAAAGGGATTCTCCCCTGGAGCTTCCGGAAGGAGCGTGGGAACTGGGTACACTTCACTAGCGAGCAGGGACAGGCAAACGCCAACCGCCGGGCCGCACAGCCTCACACGGGGGTGGGCGCAGATGCAGGGGGCCGGGGGGACCCGGAGTGGACTCGCTGTCCTGTGGGGTGGGCCGGCTGGGTCGCAGAGGAGTTCTGGAGCCCCGGAGGCAGCACCGGCAGCTGCACGGGCTCCTGCCTGTGGCTTGGGGAAGCCACCTGGAGCCCCATGGCCCGCGGTGGGGCTGAGCCTCGGAGGTGGCCCCAACCACTGACCCTCCCACTGTGGGCCCCTCCCACCCCGGCTCCGGGCCAGCCTGTCACTGCCGGTCACCACCAAAAAGGACAGCCTGGGAATCTGTGTCCGGGCCTGAGGAAGGCCTGGCGGCTTCTGCTTTCACACTCCAGGAGTCTAGAGACACCACGTAAGGGGCAGGGGACCCCGCTGGAAAGGGAGAGAGGCCTGGCGATCCCGGTGTCTTCTGAATGTCCCGCACTAGCCACCATCTGACCGTGGGATAGACGCTACGCAGGACCAGCAGAAAGACTGCCAAGCTAAGACAATGAAACGGTCATGTCACTCCACGTTCTGGGTGACCCGTTGGGCAGCCTCAGGAAAGGAGAGTGCCTGGGCGGGGGCCCCCTCCCCCATGAAGCACTGTCCTGGCACGTGGGAGGGTGGAGGCGGGTGAATCATGGAGCCGTGGGCCCCTCCCCGCCACCGGAATGAACGAACCAGGTCTACAGGGCTCACTACAGTCGCACCCCAGAAACATGGTGCGGATCTTCGCATGAGATGCCGGGCGAGGTCAATCCAGAGACAGAATGCTAGATGGGTGGTTGCTGGAGGGAGAGTGGGGAGTGAGGGCTCATGGGTATGTGGCCTCCTTGGGGGGCAATGAAAATGTTCCGGAACTAGACAGAGGTGGTGTCTGCGTGAGTGCGCACTTTTAAATGGTTGATTTAATGTCCTGGGCATTTGCCTCCATAAAAGAAAATGGTGTGGAGTGGGGCAAGCAAGTGGCAGAAGGATGTGCGAGTGTAGGAATTGTGCGTATGGATGGACAGACGTGCACACACAGTCGGAGGGAAACATCCCCACGGGGGAAACCGGCCTCCGGAGGGTGTTTTCTCTGGAAGAGTTGGAGGGGAGTTTTGAAGGAGAACGAGCCATATCTAATGTTTATCTCATGCTTAAAAATAAAAACTCAGGGGCACTTGGTTGGCTCCGTTGGCTGAGCCTCTGACCCTTGATTTCAGCTCAGGTCCTGATCTCTGGGTCGTGAGACTGAGCCCCGCGCCAGGCTCTGGGCTCAGTGCAGAGCGCGCCTGGGATTCTTCCTCTCCCTCTCCCTCTGCCCCTCCCTGCCCCAAAACAAACAGATAAATCTTGAAGCAAAATCAAAAATCAATGTTCTTCTGCATTGAATCTGAGCAGTGGCCATGGTCATGGCTATATCGTTCTCTGTATTCTTTCGTAGGTCTGAAATATTTCACAGTGTCACGTGAAAAACAGTGCTGTCTACCCTGCTTCACCTCCCTGAAAAGGAGAAAGAAGTCCTCGGTGTCTGGGAGATGCCTCCGCACTCTGACGCGGCCACAGCGGTCCCACGGGAGGGCACCTGCGAGGGGCGCCCGGACCCACGTGGTGGTAGGGGCTGGGGTTCGAGCAGGCAGGCCCCGGGCAGCTCGCCTGTCAGAGCTTCCTGCGAAGTACTGCTTCCCAGGGGCTCCCCCAGTGAAACGTCACAACACAGTCTGAGGACGACCCTGTTGTGAGTCCCATTTTGCAGACGGGGAAGCTGGAGCCCTGGAGGTGACGGTCCCTGCGAGCAAGAGGCAGAGCCAGGATCCGGCCCCCGACAGACAGCCAGGCTGCCAAGGGCGGGCTTAGCTGCATTCACTACTCCCGCCTCACGCAGGGAGTCTCAGCCACGTCCAAGTGACTGCCTGCTGGGCTGTACCCGCGCCCCGAGGGCTGGCACTTCCTTTCCAGAATATGTGTCACTTTCTCCAAACCTAGTGTCCACGGGCCTTGTTTCTGCAACCCCGCCCTCGGATGAGCCAAAGGGGCGATCAGACTTGAGTCACCATAATCATCGGGCCCCCCAGAGAGGCTCCGGGACCACCGTCCACACTCGGTCCAGGCCGGCTCCGGGACCACCGTCCACACTCGGTCCAGGCCGGCTCCGGGACCACCGTCCACACTCGGTCCAGGCCGGTCCACACCACGGCCCCCAGCTGCCAAGCACTCAGGGCACAGCACACGCAGATAGGCGTAAAAAGGAGTTTCAAACCGCTTCTCTGGGTGGAGGGCCCTGAGCCAAGAGCCGCCCTGGGAGTTCCCTCTGCCTCAGTGTCTCCCGAGTGCAGTTGAAGCTGACCCCGGGTGTCTGCAAGGGAGAGACTCCCGGGGCTCAAGAGTCCAGCTGGGTGTGAGCTGCTGGGCGTGCGGTGGAGACGAGCAGCGGGGGCGGCGGGGGGCGGGGGGGGGACACGAAGTGAAACCAGACTGTCCGCTTTAGGAAGCTGATAGGTCCGGTACATCCTCACAGACTCGGAACGAAAAGGGCAAGACACAGGAAGTTGCAATATCCCTGGACCCTGGTTTACCTCCTCGGCGACAAGGGCGCAGTACTATCTGCCCCACTGGGTGTGTGAGGGGAGAGTGCCCATCAAAGCCCAAGAACTTGGGCTCCCAGGTGGCTCCGTCAGTTAAGCGTCTTCCTTCTATTCAGATCATGATCCCAGGGTCCTGGGATTGATCACCGTGTCCGGCTCCCTGGTTAGCGGGAGTCTGCTTCCCCTTCTGCTTCTGCCTCTTCTCCTGCTCATGCTCACTTCCTCTCTCTCTCTCTCTCTCTCTCTCTCTCTCTCTCTCAAATAAATAAAATCCTTTAAAAAAAAAAAAAAGCCCAAGAACTTGGTGATGGGTGGCTGGTAGCAATATTTCTAGATTTCGCCATTACTCAGGAGGGGCCGAGCTGGTGTCTCAAGCTTTTGCGGCCATCAACGTCAGTGTGGCAAGCTCCTTCCTTCCCTGACTCAGTGTTTCCATCTGTGCTACGGGCGTGCAGACAGCCTGTGGCTGACCTTCTTACCCAGAAGCTGCCCTGAGGCCACCAGCCCCGTCCGCCTTCCCAGAGGGGCTGGGATGCCCGGGGTCACGGCTGCCAGAGTTCCTGGAGCCTCCGTCCCTCGGCTCCGACTCCCACACAGCATGTCAGCTACAAAGACACACTCCTGGCTTGTCAGCCGGCTGCCCAGGGGGCTCTGTGGGGCAGCAACTAGAGAGCTGGGCCCTGGCACAGTAAAGACGCCCCAGGCTTGACAAGAGTGCCGCAGATCTCCTGACTAGGCAAATCTCGAAGCTGCTGTTCCTGCGGGGGGCAGGGGGGGGGCCTTCCAGATGCAAAGTCCAGGGCTCCCACTGCCCAGAAACGACAAAGGCCAGATTTGAGCTCAGGGCCGTTGGACACCCAAGCCCAGCTCTCCCTGCGGAGGGAAGGAACACAGTCACCCAGCACACAGCCTCCGGGCCACATTGCGCTGATGGAATCCTCATCCTGCCATCGATGGACCACCAAGGATGAGTCACTGCCTCCCCGTGCCTCAGTTTCCTCATTTGTACAATGAATTTTTCTGTTTGTAAAATAGATACATACACTTATTTCGAAAAAAAAATGATTGTTTCTGGGAAAGTGAGTAGTAAGAGTAGCACCCGCCTCACAGGTTATTTTGAGGATCGATGGGGTGGACAAAGCCAGGTGTGTGTGACAGCGTGTGGACACCGAGCACCGGACAGATGTCAGCCGTCAGCGCTGTTGTGGCGCCAGGATGGCCACCCACACAGTCCCCTCCCCTCTGAAGAAAACAATCTCCTGAGAGAGACCCAACGTGAACAATACAGCCCAGGTCTGAAAGCTTCTGGATGGCAGAAGCGTTTGCAATTGCCAGGACATATCTAGAAAATAAATCATTTACAGAAGGGATTTTTTTTTCACCATCTTTCATTCTTTCAGAGATTGAACAGGCCACTTGAGAAGGAAAAGCAGCCAGCGGGATATCAGCAAATAATTCCGAGAGTTATAAATAGTCTTTGGATGCCTGAGCTGAAGAGCGCTTGAAGGGAAATTCATCTAAGCCCCCCGTCCTGCAGGGGGTACCCTTCATCTGGGCTGAGAGACAGGGCCACCCAGCCGCCAGCATCTGGTTCTCTCTCCTTGCCCGTGGAGGGATAAAAGGGGTTTTCTTTACATTCCAACTATTTCCATGTCCATAACATGTCTGTCTTCATAGAGAAACGTACCACCGTCAATAAACAGATAAGCCTGGGATCCCCCGCGGCCCCCAGACCCTGTGTCCTGCAGCCGGGAGGGGGGACTCTGATTAAGTAAACAGCTGCAAAGCGTATGATGTCAAGGGCATGAGGGTGGGCCCTAAGCCCCGCCTTACAGTGTCCAGCTCTTGGCTGTGAAATGTTCTCCGTCTGATTGACTTGTTTCATTGGTAACTGCTCAGGGTCAGCCCGGTCCTGCCCACATTTCCTGGGTGCCTGTGCCCGGCCGGGGGCTGGGTGTTGGCCCCCACGGTGTCGCGCTGGAGAACCAGCATGGAAGTCTTCCTCAGCCTTGGTGAGCGCAGTTTTCACCCGGAGCCCAGGGAAGCCGGTGCAGGACGGCTACGATCCAAGGGACAGTCAGGGGCCACTCCTCATAGTCTTGGAAGGAACAGGGAAGGCAAGAAACAGAGCTGCCGCGTGTGGGCAGAGACACATTTCTGGTGCGGCAGGAGATGGGAGGTATATCTGGGTTGTTCGGAGAGCAGACCCTGGAAAGCAGGTCTATGCTCCCCTACTTGTGGCTGTGTGGCCTCGGGCAAGTGACTTAACCTCTCTGTGCTTTGATTTCTCCTCTGAAGACTCTGAATGGGCCATCTCTTGTTAAGGTGGTACATGGCTCCCACGGCCAGTGCTCACGGAAGTTCGCCCACTCCTACCATGGGAGAGGGTCTCCCTTGGCTTCTGAGCAGGGTGCCCCAGCAAGTAGGTGGGGTTCAAGCAGCACTAGAAGGCTGACTCTGGCCGCGGTGGGGGAAGGCAGGTGGAGCGGTGAGAGGGAGTCTGCGGCGGGCATGTCCCATCCGCAGGGAGGTCTGTGTGCCCCGCAGTCTCGGGAGACTGAGTCAGGGAGAGCCATCGCTCCCAGAGAACTGCGGAAACTAGAGCGGGCTCTGCGGATTCCCTGCGGACAGAGGCTCCCCAGGACCCCAGGGGGCATCAGGCAGAGGACCCACCACCCCATTGTGGGAGGACCTGGCCCCTCCCAGAGCTGGAACGGTCAGCAAAGGCTTCCGGAACCAGGGGCTGCCATGCCCTCCCCAAACTTGGGGAGTCCGCAGACCCGCCCCCATCCCTACCCCAAACAGCCCTCCTCTGGGGCCTGGGTGGCTCTCGGCTGTGTACGATGTGGCTTCTTGTCTCCAAGAAGTGCAGAAACATCTCCTGGCTGTCCACGGCAAGCTGAGAGCCCTCCTCGGTGAGATGTAAGTAAACGTGAGGCGGGGAGTTCAGAGCCCGAAGGCGGCTTCCGTGCTGTGCAGGGCAGACCTTGCGGGAGGGGCTTCCAAAGGCACCGCGCTCCCCCGGACCCCTGCGGCTCCGCAAGCCCGCACAGCTCCCCCGCTCCCGGGTCTGCTCCCGGGCGCGCACGGAGACACGCACACACCACACGCAGACACTCGCAACCCCGGACAGCACGCGCGGGTGTACGCAGAGTCTCCCTATGTTTTCCAGGACTGGATGTCACAGCAAGTCCCTGATATCCGTTCCCGGTTCCAGAACTCACTCCTCAGAGAACTTATTTCTGGAATTGGCAGCTTGGGTCTGAACAGACAGGGGGCAAACCCGTTCCGGCTCTGCCCCCCTGCCCCTCGCCCTCCCTCTTCTTCTCTCCTTCCTCCCTGGCCTTCTGGAAGAGATCCTGGAGGGTGTCTGGGTGAGGTTGTTGGGCCCTGAGCTAGCAAACTGAATCCTCACCTGCCCCTCTTTCAGAGTTGCCAGAGCTCAGGGTGTGAGCGAGGGGCAGGCCTTCCTCAACCAAAGGCAAAAATATTGGGCTTCTTTGGAAGAGCCTGAACCAGGTCTGAAAAACGGCTTCCCAAATCAAACAGCTTGACTCAGGCAGTTCCGCCCATCTGTCGGACCATCCAAAATCCACCACCCACCCACCGACCATCCATCCACTCACCCACCTGCCCAGCCCGCCGCCCACCCAATGCAGCAATCCATGGGCTGCAGCGGGGAAGACAACGAACTCAACAGACACCTCAGGGACCCTGTGCTCTGGGCCGGGCTCTGGGGCTGGAATCATTAACAAGACCCACGTGGTAAGTCCCCTTTACCCAAGCGCTCGGATGTCGCCCAGCTCTCGGTCTCCCCCGAGCCTGAAGATTCCAGAGCCGCGGAGAAGGGTGCAGCTCCGTTAGGTCTTCTGATCGGGGCTGTGAAACTCTAGGAAAGTCGTAAGGAAACGGGCTTGCTTCCACATAAATACGCTTCCCCATAGATACGACCCCATCTGTGCCGCACAACACCCTCCAGCCCTTCCTCGCCCGGGTGGGGCGCACGTGCAGCCCCCGTTCCCAGAGGAGAAACATTTTTATCACTTCCGGAAATGAGACAGAGCTGTCAAAAGCTCATGAACTCTGCTAGTAAATTGTGAAACATAAGTCTCAGCTCTGTTCGGTGCCACGGAAAACATGACAGCTGGTATCAATTAGAGCGGTTTCTGCCTGGAGTCCCGGCTGACTCCACCGCCGGCAAGCGGGTTTCCTGCCGGAGAGTGGGGAGCGGGGGGGCGGGGCTCCCAGGGTCTGGCCCCGCCCCCGCCCTGCTGGCCCCGCCCACCAGACGGGGCGGGGCACCTCCTGCGTGGCCCTCGGGGTGGGGGAGGGAATTTCCCAGAAGCCCAAGCGGGGCGGGGTCATGTGACTTCCTGGAGCCAGTCACCTGCTGGCCGATTGGGTTATTGGGATGCTGACATGTTGGGATGTTGGGATGTTGGGATGCTGGGTGGGCACATTTCTTGGAGGGGAGGATGGCTTTGGGGGCCCCTCAGAAATTTGTCTCTACCCCATCCCAGTAATCTGTGTCCTGCATTCCATACTGTAACTGAGCCGTTGAAAGTCAACGTGGTTTTCATTTTGCCAAGCGCCCCCGCCCTCCTTCAGTGACGAATCCCTTTGCCTGTAGGAGCAGCATGCAGTGTGGCTCGGGGGGCTGATCCCAGCCATGGGACAAGGCCCATGACCTAGGCCCGGCCTTGCAAACTTGCTGGAGGTCTGCTCTGTGGACACTTGGGAAGTCTGTCGACTTTAGCTGTGATCATAAACTGTGACAGGCCTTTTGTCCCCTCTGTGCAGAGAGCCAAGAGAGAGGCGAGCAGGAAAACAAAAGAGAGAGAAGCTTAGTCGCAATGACACTGGTTTAACTCCTGGATTCACCTGTTCCTGAAGCCAGAGCTGCACGAAGACGGGACTTCCTGCTTTAGGAAGACTTTTTTTTTCTTTTTTCTTTTTTGCTTAAACTACTCTGAGTTGTGTTTCTGCTGTTTGCAGTAGGGTCTCTCTGATACATTATGGCAGTGCTTTACCAGTCGGTAGACATTTATTGACTACCTGTTGTATGCCAAGGTTTGTCCCAGGCACTAAGACAGACAATAAATGAGACCCACTTTGCCTGTGCAAACAATTGCATCCTTTTCCTCCCTCAAGAGGGGAGCTAAGAGGGCGCCTGGGAGGCTCAGTGGGTTAAAGCCTCTGCCTTCGGCTCAGGTCATGATCTCAGCGTCCTGGGAACGAGCCCTGCATCAGGCTCTCAGCTCAGCAGAGCCTGCTTCCTCCTCTCCCTCTGCCTGCCTCTCTGCCTACCTGTGGTCTCTCTCCCTCTGTGAAATAAATAAATAAATAATCTTAAAAAAAAAACAGGGGAGCTAAGAGCTCTGGCTCCATGCAGAGTTATTCTAAACACTTTTCATACATTTTCTCTCTTATTTGTTACAGAAGTGGAAGTTACTATCGAAGGAAAAATAAAGTTGCGTAAAATACGTGCCCCAGCTGCATGTATGGCCCAGCTCCGTGTACATATGCGCTGATGCGTGGGGCATGCCGCTGCAAAGGGAAAAGATGGAAAGGAAACACATTAACTGAGGCTCTTTCGGGTGAGAGCAATTGGAGATAATCCTTAGTTCTTTTTTATACTGTCCGTATTTTCCAAATCTTGTATGATGGAACAAGTCTGCTTTTGTTTTTTAATAAATAAAGCAGCATGGGTCCCGCAGTAGGGGACCCTTCTTGCGCAGCATCTGAGAGCCTCTTGTTCCCCTCTTATTCCAGCCACAGCTGTGGTTGCGAGCCCCACACAACTGGAGCTCACCCGCATTGGGTCCGCCCAACGTTGCCTCATCTGTGGAGCCCCCCAGTCTCTCTTCCTGCTCCCACCCTGGGCTTTCTCCCGGGAAACCCAGTTCTGTATTACATGTGTCAACTCAAAGAGCAGGGCGCTTAGCGTCCTGTGGGTGACCTCTGACCACTGCAGGACAGAGCCAGGAACTCGCTCCCCCTTGCCAGGGGCAGGCACATGATGCTAAGACATTGTCACAACTTCCTGGAGCACCTTGCAGGCCTAAGCAACCGAGCACCCAGCACCCAAGGTGGGGACTCACCTTTCTCCCATATCAGCCCCCAGCCCCACTCCCACCCCAGTCCACTTCCCAAATGAAGCGCTACACCCAAGCTCTGTTTCACACTCTGCCTTGGGGGACTCTGCTCAGTGCAAAGACCCTGCTACCCCACTCTTCGCTGGTGTCACCAAAGCCTCTCTGCTCGCTGCCCCGGCCATCCCTGGCCCTGGAAGGACCCGTGCAGACTTCTCTTCTCTGCAGACATCCCTAAAACAAGCTCGGCAGAGGAAGGGTCTCCCCATCCTGCAGGGAAGTCACCATGTGTCCAGGTGGCGGTGGGTCTGCATGCTGCAGGGACAGGTGAATGATGCCCTTGACTGCACCGGCCCATCCCACTCAAGGAGCACTGTCTGCCTGGATCCCTAAAGCAACGTGGAACAGCCAAACAACAGCCTCGAGGGTGGAGGAGGGCTGGGAAGGCCTGCCTGCTCCCCATTCTAGGAACCACGGGCCTGGGACCTGCAAGGGGGCAGGGAGGCTGGGGGAGACGAGGTGACAGCCTGGAGACCTGGACCAGTGCAGAGACCTAAGTATCCTGATGACGACCTTGGGCGCGTTCTCACAGGCCACAGGAGCTCAGAAACAGGCCTGGAGGGGTGCGAGGCAGGAGGCAGGGGCGTGCATGGAGTTCCAAAGAATCCATAGGGATTTTCCAGACTGGGGTGCTGGGCTCTGTTACGTGGCTGCCTTAGGTGATGGGGATTTGCCGTTTTCCACGAACACTGAGTCCATAAATGCTCCGCTGCTGAAACGGTTCTGTGCCCTTAGTGGGTGCCAGAGACCTTGGAGGCTCGCGCAGCCTTTCGGGGCTGCTGTAAATACCCATTGTCCCTGTACAGTGAGCTGCAGAGAAAAACATGCGTGTGCTGTCGGGCCTTTGTTGGGTGAGCTGGTTGCTTAGATTCCGATGAATGCCCCCAGCTCCGAGGGGGCGCGGACAGGATTTGGAGGCAGTGGAGCTGGCCCGGGTTGGTTCGAGGCTTGCCAGCTCGGCGGCCGGGGGCAAGCCACGTAACGGGTGAGTCAGCCACTGGGGCAGAGCACCTTCGCTCTCCCGCCCTGCCTGACGTGGAACCTTGGGTCACCTCACCCACCCCAGGCCTCAGCTTCCTCTTCTGTAAAATGGGGGCAGCCATCCCAATAAAAGTCCCTGTCCTGAGGGACGGGGACATGGGGGGACATCATTGTCATGGAGAGCCAGGTCGGTCCCTTCTCCCAGCTCGACACCCCCCGCCCCCGGGCTCGCCGGGGCTCCTTGGCTGCTGCCGCACATCCCACCAGGGCCAAAATCCCTTCCCAGCCCTCACCCGGCAAGGCTGACTGGGAACTCGTCCTTCTCCCCGCCTCCCATCCTCTCCGTTCTTCCTTCTCTGCCTCCCCCACCGCCGTCATGTTTCTACCAGACTCGGTGCCGAAGGCTGGGCTCGTCGGCAGGCCCAGGTCCCGCGGCACATGCTGCTTCCTGGGCCGTGCTCGGCCCCTGGCTTCTTTTCCGGATCTCTCCCCCCGCCGCACACAGAGGGCAGCCCTTCCCCGGGCGCTGGATGAGCCCCGTTCCGACCGCATGTGCTCGTGCAGACTGGTTCTCTATGTTTTGTCTGCATGTCATTTCAATTTACATAAACAGCTCTCTGTAGTAGCTCACATGCTTCTCTTACTTTTTCCATCCAGCTCGGTGTTTTCAAGATCCATCTGTGTTGCTGTGTCTGTTTGGTTCCAGCCGCCGCTTGGTCTCCATGGGGGCGCCTCTCCCCTCTTACCTACCGGCCCCTGCCCCCCACCAACCTCTCCGAGATGGATATCCTGGCACCTGCCCCGTGTGGGGTGGCTCAGGACGCCATTGGGACAGTTCCAGGAGTGGCTCACAGCACACGTGGTGGCCGGGGGTGGGGGAGCACGTGGGTCATTCACCCGTATCTCTGCGGCCGGCTGCTCCAGTCCGCGTGTCCACCAGGAGGCCGGGACTGTCATGCGTCCCCGCTGATGCCGGCTTGACTGTTGCAAAGGTGACACATGCAATGATAACGAAGTCAGGATTACACAGCCAACACTTCTGGAGAGTTGCCTGGACGCTGGGCACGCGCTCCACCTTGTCTAAAGGGCACAACTCTGCAAATGGCAAGTAGCTTCCTAGCCCCATCTCAGAACCAAGGCAAGCAACGTTTGGAAAGGTTAGGGGCCTGGCTCAGTGCTTCCAGCTCTCTCTCCGCGCCCCCAGGTTCCCAAGTCAGAGCAAACGAGGACCTGAGGACCAGGATTTGGAGATGCTTGCCTGAGGCCGCTGGGCGAGCCGTCCTGACAGCAAGAACAGCATCCCGGGGCCGCCTGCCTGACCGCCAGGGCCATTCACCGATCCTCTGAGCACATCACCTGGGCCCGGTGAGGGCGGAGGGTGCATTTTAGCGCCTAGAAAGGGCAGTGCTTAACCCAGAGCAGTGAGACTCTGAGGTGGGACTTGAGCTGTGTGGCCGGCTCCCGTGTGGCCCTGTCCGCCGCCAGAAGCAGGGGCCCTGCACTGTGCAACCTCTTCCAGCTTCCAGCTAAAGAGAGGGGTCTCTCACTTCCCCTGCAAACTGCTCCCCCAAGCAAAGAATTGCACCTTTTTCTCCTTTGGGGGGAAACTTACAGCTCCAGCACCCGCTGTGGGCTGGGAATTACGTTGTACTCATGCATTTCCTCAGCAGGAGGGCCATTATTGGTCCTGGTTTGCCAAGATGAAGCTGCAGAGACCCAAAAGAAGAGAATCCTGGGCTTGCCCAAGGTTGCACAGAAAAGGGGCCAGGAACCTGGGAGGGTCAGAGGTGGGTCACAGAGACCCTGGAACCAAACCAGCTCACCTGCCCTTCGGGACCCCCAAATTAACTAGAGGAGGCATGGCCGTCTAGAGAGAAAGCACCTTGTGCCTGAGACCACCCGACTGTCGAGGTTCAGGTGGGAGGCAGCGCCTGACCCTGGCAAGAGGGTCGGCCCCAGCTGAGCTCCATCAGGGGGCTGCCTCAGTGGACACAGAGGCCAGAACCCACAAACAAGTTGCCAGGCTTCCTTCCAATCATCTGCCCTTCGGAAAATCCAGCACACCATCCCAAAGGTGCCTGTACCCCATCATCTGGACCTCAGTCCCCGGCCCCCACTTTCCACACTCTGCAGGAAGACTGGACACTTGCTCGGTAGCTTTTCTGAAGCTAGAACACCAAAGACAAAACCAGTTTGGGTTGGGGGAGGGGGTGCCTAAGGCAGTGTAAAAGCTGAAGTTTGCACAGTCTCCTGCTAATGTACACCCGGGGCCAGGGATGTGATGGATGCGGCAGTGCTCTCTGCAAAGGGAGGACCCCAGACACCTGTAGGGGCTGGGCAGGTAGAGGCTCTGTCCTGCCTCCCAGGCAATTCCTTCCTCTGTCCAAACCCACTTCTTCCCCCTTTTCAGTGGGGGGTCAACCCTGATAACCATCTCACAGCCCAAATACATCTTGGCATCCAAATAAGAGAGTTGAACCAGGCAGGCTCACGACCAGTTCCGAGCCTCCTCCCACCCCACCCTGCCAGGTGGCAGGGGCATGGTGGTCCAGGTGTTAAAGCTACCGCTGGGAAGAATGAGGAGGGCAGGGTTGGGAGGGGACTCTGACGGGTGTCATGGATCATGCATTTGAGACTCGAGGAGGACACAGGAGACATGAGGGTTTGGGGAATGGTAGCTGTTGCTAAGCACCACAGTGCTCTATGGCAAGGTGACAGGGCTACGGGTGAGTAAGAGGAGATGCGAAGCCCGTGTGAAACCCAGGGGCCTCTCTGAGGCTCCATCTCCTGCAAGGGCAGGACAGAAAAAGCCAGAGACCGAGCCCAGGACCCAGTAGTCTGAGTGGCTGAAGTTCAAGGAAGACTCAACGCCTGGTCAAGGCCAGGAAAACAGGAACCCTGACTTATGAGACAGAAGCAGATGCCCCGGCAGACGTTCCCCATCCCCAGCTCCTCTGACCCCTCAGAGCCTGTGGAGGGAGCTCGCTCATGGGTCCGTAGCGAGAGCTAACAGCAAGACCCTACAGAAGGCTGTCCCCACTCCCAGCAACACGGGACCCCCTTGGGATCTGCCCCCCTCCCCTTCCCGGCCATGAGGATAAAGGATGTGTTGGGCTTGATAAGGGAAGAAAGAGGCTGTACCCCAGAGGGGCTGCAGGACACCTCCCTGGTGGGGCCCGAAGGAGCACGGATGGGACTCTGGTTTGATCAGAAACTGAAATGTAGGGCTGTCTGGGAGGTGTTTGGTGATTCGGGGGCACTCTCCTGAGATGCAGACTTAGCTCCAGCCAGGGCCCAGGACACAGTGCAGACTCACCATCAGGTGGCTTCCGGGAGCCCGAGCCAGTGGTGGCTACTCGGATTAAAGCTGAGATGCTAGGACGCCACGGCAGACAGTGATGAAGGGACTCCAGGGCTTGGGGAAATGGGCACCTGGAGTGGACACACCGCATCATGCCAGAGGGTGGCCGGGTGGTCATGCTCTGGGGAAAGTCCTAAAAGACGTGTCTATGGAGATGTGAGAGGTGCTGGCATCACTAAAACATTTGTGGGGGCTGTCCTCTGGCAGGGAGCCAGGGCTGATGGCAGGAAGGGCTGTGACCAGACCTGGCCTGCAGATAGCAAGGGAGTAGGACCCAAGCAGGAAAGGCCAGGTGGCAGCCCTGATGCCCCAGGACCCATCGCGATGGCAGGCCAGGTTGGAGGGCTGCAGACAGTCCTGACCCAGGGCCCAGAGCAGACAGGACAAGGGCACTTCTCAGTCTGTGCCAACAGAAGAACTCATGTACAGACGGACGAAAGACTGAGGGACGTCCCAGCAAGAGTAAGTCACGATCCCTTGCCCAATTTCCATTCCCAAGGCAATCTGTCAATTCAGAACCCATCGACTGAAGAGTTGGATGAACCTCAAGGAAGGGGGACCCCATAACATGGCAGTAAGTACACATGGTAATATCTCCCCCAGTTTTTCCACGAAAGGGACCTACAGCCACTTTCTTGGCTAATAATGCGATGGAGGAAGGGGTGTACCCAAACGTTTTGAGGACTGTTGGCTAGAGTCGGAATGGATTTCATACCAGAGACATGAAGGGTCATCGTGGTCCCTACCACAGAGGGTCTTGTGCAGGCCGGGGGATAATGGAGTCCCAACCAAGGTCTACCTTCCCGTGAAGTCACGGTGTCCACAGACCCACCTAAGAGTGATTTCTTCAATCCTCAAATGCATAGTTAGGATTGACATACTTAGCAATGGGTGCCCTTCCCACATTGGGTTCTCGGTCTGTAGGGTAAGGAGGGAAGTCAAATGGAAGTTTGAAACTAACCCCTCCTGGGGCACCTGGCAGGGGCTCAGTCAGTTAAGCATCTCACTCTTGGTTTCTGCTCATATTCTGGTCATGTTCTCAGGGTCATGAGATCGAGCCCCACATCAGGCTCTAAGCTGGGAGTGGAGCCCTGCTTTGATTGTCTCTCTCCCTCGCTGTCCCTCCCCCACCCCACTCACGCGCTCTCACTCTCTCTCGGAAAAAGGGAAGAAGAAGAAGGAAGAGAAGGAGGAGGAGGAGAAGAAGAAAGAAACCCGTCCTTGGCCGAGAAAATAAAGCAGACACAACACCACGTGCCAGGAAAGGGGACGAGAGAGATTAGTGACAACTTTTAACAAATAAAAAATGCACATGCTGCTCCGCATCACGTCTCTGGTCAATTCACCGATCTGGGCTGTTCAGAGACCTCCGTGATCCTGGAGGATGATGTAAACCACCGTAGGTTCCACTGAGGAACAGCCCAATCACATGGCCAGGCCAGAGGTGGTGCCTTTGTTAGAGCAAACTAACATGGCCTCGGGGAGCCATATACAAATTCATTCTTTTCTGTCCCAGGCAAAACGAGGATCAGAAGCCACATACATTCTCATAGAAGGACCAAGAGTTACATCTCCAGTTCCCCCGGGGCTATGCTGACTGTCCTGCCCTCTCTCATTATATAGACGGAAGAGTCTAGACTGTCTTGTCCCATTAAAAAAAAAATCACGGTGATCAGTTTCATCAACGGGACCTAAGCAAGAAGGAGCCAGACCACCAGAGGTCTCGTATGACACATTCGCTCCAGAAAACAGGAGGAAGCGTGATGACTCAGGGGCTGCCAGAGCCTCATCCTTTTAAGGGTGTCGCGAGCAGGGGCATTCTGGGCCATCCCTCCAAGGTAAAAGACAAACCGTTTCAACTTGCACCTCCTCCCGTGAAGAAGGAAGCGGAGTGCCGAATGAGTTCAGGTTCTAGAGGCAGCGTGCTTGCCCCACATGGAGGGATACTGGCTTCGCCCGCAGCCTGCACTCCGCAAAAGGCCACATGTCCCAGGTGCGGTGCAAACAGCCATGCATCCTGGGCCATAGGATTCAGCAGACGTGTTGGGGTGGAGATAGTCGCGGCAGGAAAAAACACCACCGGTGTGGGTGGCAAGCCACAGGGGACAATCACGGGCCCCTGGACTCCTGGAGCAAGGCCAGGCCTTCTTCAACAGAGAATTACACTTTTTTTAAATTTTATTTTGTTTAATTTCAATTAATTAGCATAGAATGTATTATTAGTGTCAGAGGTATGAGTCTGTGATTCATCAGTCTTATATAACACCCCGTGCTCATTACATCACGCGCCCTCCTTAATGCTGGTCACCCAGTTACCCCATCCCCCTCCCCTCTCCCCTCTGCCAACCCTCAGTTTGTTTCCTATGATTAAGAGTCTCTTTTGGTTTGTCTCCCTCCCTGGTTTGTCTCCTTTCATCTTCCCCTCCCTTCCCCTATGATCCTCTCTTTTGTTTCTTAAATTCACCTACAAGTGACGACATCTGATAATTATCCTTCTTTGATTGACTTATTTCACTTAATATAATACCCTCTAGTTCCATCCAAACCATTGCAAATAGTAAGATATCATTTTTTTTGATGGTTGAGTAATATTCTATCATATATCTATCCCACATCTTCTTTATCCATTCATCTGTTGATGGACATCTGGGCTCTTTCCACAGTTTGGCTATTGTGGACATTGCTGCTATAAACATTCGAGTGCACATGCCCCTGAGGATCACTACATTTGTATCTTTGGGTAAATACCCAGTAGCACAATTGCTGGGTCATAGGGTAGCTCTATTTTCAACTTTTTGAGGAACCTCCATACTGTTTTCCAGAGTGACTGCGTCAGTTTGCATTCCCACCCACAGTGCAGGAGGATTCCCCTTTCTCCTCATCCTCACCATCTGTCATTTCCTGACTTGTTAATTTTAGCCATTCTGACTGGTGTGAGGTGGTATCTCACTGTGGTTTTGATTTGTGTTTCCCTGATGCCGAGTGATGTTGAGCACTTTCTCATGTGTCTGTTGGCCATTTGGATGTCTTCTTTGGAGAAATGTCTGTTCATGTCTTCTGCCCATTTCTTGACTGATTGTTTGGGTTTTTTGGGGGGTGCTGAGTTTAGTAAATTCTTTATAGATTTTGGATGCTAGCAAAAATTACACTTTTTGAAAAACAGTTCCTGGAGTGCTATTGGCCTAATAGAGACAGGATGCCTGACCACATTACACCAAGTGGCCAGCCACTAATGCCCACCATATGCTCTATCAAATGCAACAAATCATCAGATCAAATGGGCCAAGCAGCAGTCCACCATCACATGGAAACTGTGCATGGGGGACCAAACACCTGCAGGACCAGAGGGCACACACTTCAGGAGTAGGTAGCCCACACCCCACCACCCACCGGCATTGTCCCAGCACCCCTCTGTCTGCTCAGGTCTGTGACCATGTGAAGCAGGAAATGCCTAAATGCAGTTTACAAATGGGTCATTGGTTCAGTGTGAGAATGCAAGCCAAAGACAGCTGTCAACTGCCCTAACCCTTCACTCAAGGGTGGCCTTGAAATTAGCAGAGAGCTTCAGGTAGTCATCTACCTCGTGTGGAAAGAGGAGCAGACAGAAGTTCTATATGGACTCGTGAGCAGTGACAAGTAGTCTGGCCACTTGGTTAGGATCCTGAATGGAAAAAAGAAAAGTGGGGGGGAGGTAGATCAGAGGTGAGGAATTCTCAGGCACAGCCATGACCCAGGTGTGGGAGTAGACATGAAGGGTAGACCAGCAAACCACCAACATAAGTGAGGCGCTAGGTAACGAAGCAGACCAAATAACCCAGCCAGCCTCTGCCATGGGCCATCCCAGGGCTGGCACAATGGGGCACATACAATAGAGCGACCATGGTGGCAGAAATGCAGAGTACACATGGGTCCAACAGCGTGGCCTCCCACTTATCAAACCTGACAGCTAGGTCTGCTGCCACCACAGAACGTCCAATGTGACAGCCACAGAGACTGTTGCTGACCCCCAACATGGCACAATTCTTGCAGGAGACCGACCAGCCACTTCTTGGCACCTTGACTCCCCTGAGCCATCTCCATTCTCACAGCGCCAGTGCTTTGTTCTTCCAAGAGTAGACACCTGTTCCCCCATGGGCTTGCCTCTCCTGCCTGCCAGACCCTAGTCAGCATCGCTGTCCAAGGGCTTGGGGTTTAACCCATCAGCATGGAACCTCGCATGAGCCACAGGGAGCCACATTCTAGCCCAAAAGTTGTGGGGGGGGGCCAGGACCAGGGGACCCACTGGCTGTAACACACACCACACCTTTCAGAAGCTGCTGGCCTGACAATGTCAGACGGCCCATGAGAGGTGCCCCACAGCCCTAGCTTGGAGGCAGGACCCATAAGGATGGAGGGGGGGTCATCCTCCAGAGCAAGCCAGACGCGTGTGCCCAACAGGTGGAGAAAACCCATGGGTGCCTCAGTCCAGGGATGGAAGTCATGGCCCAGTGACCCACTGGGAACTTTGTGCTTCCTGCTCCTACACCTCTGGGCTCTCCGGAGTCAGAGGTCCTCATTCCCTACAGGGACACCCTTTCACCAGGGGACACAGAAAGGGTCCCATTACGTTGGAGCACATGGCTGCTGCCTGGGCGGTCGGGAATTCAAGTCCACGGACAGCCAGGCAAGAAGAGCTACCCATCCGGGCCGGATTGCGTCCCATCCGCAGGGAGAGGCCGGGCTGCTGGTGCACAGCAAGGACAGGAGAGACGACGTGAGGGACCCCATGAGACACTGGGGCATGTCTTGGCGCTTCCTTGACCAGCTGTGACCACCGGGGAATAAAGAGAACAACCCCGGCCCTCGGCAGGTGCGTGGACCCCAGGCCTCTGGGGAAGGAAGGTCAGTCACGCCTCCTGGGAAGTCCTGAGCCAGTACTGCTGACAGCGGAGGGTGGGGGGCCCTGGAGCGGATCATGGAAGAGGGGCCGCCGTGGCCCTGTGGCCCACTGTGGGGTCAGGTGCCCTCATCTGCCCCCTAACTGGCCTGCTTGGAGCCTCCCCCCAGGAAGAGGGGTCACCAGGATTCCATGCGAGCTGCTGCCGAGACGGGCGGGCGCAGCGCAGCAGAGCCTGGGCTACACGGCAGGAACAGAGGCGCACTGGCCGGCCGGCCCTTCCAGGAAGGACTGGCTGCCCCGCCGCAGGATCGCAGCCCCGGACGGCCCGCAGCAGGCAGCTCCCGCGGGGCCATGTCATCGGGGGCCATCTGGGCCCAGTCGGGGACCCGCCAGTGGGCAGCGCCCGGTCTGATGGAGGCTTTTTGGAGCCGGCTCCATGCCCGGCCTCTCCCTCCGCCCGGTCCTGCTCCCGGCCTCCGCCGTCCCAAGCTGCCAGGCCCTGTCCCTGGGTCGGCCTCCAGTCAACCTGGCCCAAGACGCTGGCCGGGGCCTTGGGCTCTGTCTGATGATTTGAAACAAGGGGACAGTAGAGGTTGGAGGGGAGGGGTGGTGACACGGTCGGGTCTGCAGTTCCGAACTTTCACTCCGCCGCAGGGAGAGGAAGGGCGAGAGGCAGCCCGAGGGGCCACGGGGAAGCCACAGGCCCAGGAAGAGCGGCCACCTGGACAAGGGGGCGGACAGAGGAAGGAGACAGGCCCCTCTGAGGCGGAGTGGGGATCCGGTCGGGGTCAAGGTGATGGACCACGTGCGGAGGGACGTCCTGTGATGTCAGGCTTGTCCCGGGCCGCAGCGGTGCCGCCGCGGAGGGCAGAGAAGGCTGGGCGGCTGGGGCAGGTGCTGAGCGCAGTTAGCGAGGGTTCTGTGACTCGTCCGGGTGGCGAGGCCCCGGGCCAGCGGCACCTGTGAGCCCAGAGCTCAGCGCGCGGCTGGCCAGCGGGCTTCCGGGGGGTGGCAGCGAGGGACACGACAGCCGCGGCGTGGCCGGCCCCCCCGGGGTGCGGGTCGGGGGCACGAGACAGAGCTCCGAGGGGCTCTGGCATTTGCGGCCCGGGTCTGGGAAGGAATCCTCTTCCCGTTAGGCCCTGACACGGGGACAGAAGTTGCAGGCACACTCAGACTCGCTTTCCCCTGCATGGCCGTGCGACATGCGATTCTAAAGCTCCTCCTGTATGCCAGCACCCCCAGTCTCGGCGTGCTCGGCGGGGAGGCCGTCGAAGAGTCAGAGCTAACCAGGCCATGGCTCACCATGACCTCACGGCGAGGGGCCCTCACGGTCTCTGAGAGGAAGCAGCTAACGCCCTTCTCCTGAGGGCGCGCCTTCAACGTGAGGCCGTGTTGGGACCCAGGAAAAACAAAGCACGGGGAGCCGAGGAGGGAAGAAGCTGGGGAGGCAGCTCCCCCAACCCCAAGAAGTCTCTCAGCTGGGGGATGTTCTTGATCCCCTTCCTGCTCCCAGCCACCTGCCCAGCCTCCCGCCAGAGGCCCCGCTCTTTCACGTAAGAACCGAAAGCAGCTCACAATGACCCCCCTTCCATGAGCTTAGAGACCCTAGAGCCTCACTGGCTGGCTCAGTCGGTAGACCATATGGCTCTTGATCTCAAGGTTGTGAGTTCGAGCTCCACGCTGGGTGCTGAGACCGCTTAAATAAATAAACTTAAAAAAAAAAAACAAAGTCAAGTCAGAGGCCAGAGCTCAGACGTGTGGATTTGCAGATTCTCACACCCGCAGATGCAGCCCTTTTTTCCTCCATGAAAAGACAGCTTTGCAGTTTTCTGTGTCCGTGGACATCTGAGATCTTTCAGAAGCAGAAGAGGGAAAGCGCTCACCCTGAGCCCCATCTCTGTATGGGGAAATTTGCAGATACGAGGACATCACAGTCTTTCCAGAAAGTTGGGTTGCCCCCATTCCGGGGGTTCCAGAGGTCCAGGGAGTGGGGAATCCTGCCTGCTAGCTGGTACCCAGCCACAAGGAGAAGGCCAAGAACATCTTCTGGGGGAGGGTTGTCTCAGGGCCTGGATGAGGGAGCCCATCAACCCTTCAGCAGCTCCAATGAGAGGAGGGATGTGGAGTGAGGAGCAGGAAACGAGAAGAACATTCTTTCCTGGCCCCGACTGCTGCATTCTGGGCCCAGGGCGGCCCTCACAGAGCCCACTCTCAGATCGGTAGAGAGAATCAAGATTCTGGAAGCCCCCGGGACCAGGAGCCTCTCTGGTGGAATCCCTGGTTCCAGCTACAGATGCCCACGGCGGAGGTGGCTCAGCCCGGGTGCGCAGCCTGAGTCAGGCTTCACCGAACCTACACTCGCTTCTTCCAACAGCACGCAGCACCCACTGGCCAGCCTCTTCTGCATGGGCCCCTCCTTTCCTATCGCCCAGAGAAGAACTGAGAGGAAGCTGAACTTTTCCCCATCATAGAGATAAGCAGGCAAGGCTCTCCTACTGCCTTCCCAAGTGCGTGTGAAGTCAGAAATGGCAGAATAAGAAGAGTACAAATGTAGATAAAGGCATTAGGGCAAAAAAAAAAAAGTTCATAAGAGTAAAATTCCTAAAACTGGGCTCCGGTTTTGGCACCGAGCTCCCTAGCAGCCAAAGCAAAAACAGATCCACAGTCTGTTTTGACATTTACACTGCCCACAGGATAGAGCCATGTTAGGGTCTCAGGAGAAGCCAGAGGCCATAACTTGCCCTTGGTCCCCCAGCCCAGGATTGGTAAGGGTGGGACGTAGATCCCAATCTCAAGAGTCCCTGGCTCTTGTCACAGTCGCTTTGTGGGGAGTCCCTATACCACATCAGGCTCTGTACCACTACGGGTGAGTCAAGCAAATACCTCCCTCTCCTGCAGGTCCCGAGGCTACCATCCATCCTATCCCCTGAAAAACAGCCTCTCAGCTGTTGGCTGCAGACCAGACGTGTGTACATTTCCAGGTTGGGACAGAAAAAGGAAACACTGTGCTCAGGATTCTGTTTCAAGATCTCTGGAGCTAATGAGGTGAGCAGGGGTCCCTTGACAGCCACTTGACTTGTGGGGGCAACCAGGATGCAAGGGTGGGGACGGTAGCTCCACCCTGTCACTGCCCTGCTTTGGGGACTCCGATCCTGGAAATGACGCCCAAAAGGGAGGGGAATACCACTGGCCACAAGATGGGACAGCAGTGCCGCCCGCCACGGAGAGACTAGGAATTATCACAGCCTGGCCCCGCGGGCACCAAGTGAGTCCTAGATTCCCACCTGGGGAGTGGCTCACGCGTGCTGTGTGATGCGAGGGGCTGTGTGTGCCAGAAGGTCAAGGGGAAAGTGCAACACAGGGGTAGGGGCGCCATGGCACAGCCCCAGAGACCTTGGAAGTAAACCATCTCCTCCTCAAATGGATCCTGGCCCCAGATGAATCTATCGCCTCCACCCTCCCCACCCCAATCTGCTGCTCTTCCCATATCCCCTGTCTCTGGCAGAGACTTTCAGTTCCCTTTCTCCCTCTTGAGTAGAACCCCTGATTCCTGTGGGGCACTTGGCCACCCAACATAAAGACTACATTTCCCAACCTTCCTTGCAGGCAAGTGTGGCCATGTGACTAAGTTCCGGCCAATGGGACGTGAGTAGGAGGGTGCTCCAAGTTCCACTTCTGGGTCATGCTCTTAAAGGGGCGGCTTGAGTCTGTGCCTTTCCTCTCCTGCTTCCTTCACCCGCCAGAATGCAGCCCTGTTGGGAGCCGTCCTGGACCAAGCTGAGGAGGGCAAGACGTCAGGGAGGGGAGGGGCCATGACAGCTTCACAGAGCAGCCGGGACCTCTGTGGGCAAGAAGTAAGTGCCCACCTTGTTTAAGGCATGGTTATTCGGAGTCCAGTGCAAGCAGTCCAACCTATGGCCCAGCTAGGAAATCACGTCAACCGATGGTCACTCTGTCCCCACATCTCCCAGGTCGGAAACCTAGAAGGTCTCCATAGTGAAGCCACACCCATTCAAAATAATCACCGCTGCCAATTCCTGCGTGTTTGTCGCCCACACCGAGGTCCTCACCTGTTTCCACGTGGACCTCTGACCCCAACCCAAGAAGAAGGCATCGTGACTCGATTTACGGTTGAAAAAAGCTGAGGGGCGCCTGGAGGGCCCAGTCCGTTCAGCATCCAACTCTCGATCTCAGCTCAGGTCTTGAGCTTGGGGTCGTGAGTTCAAGCCCCCCATTGGGCTCCACACTGGGTGTGGAGTCTACTAAAAAGAAAAAGGAAAAAAATATGCTGAGACTCAGAGAGGTCAGGCAACTTGCGAAGGTCTCACAGCGAATGACCAACAGGGCCACTACACTGGCAAACCCATTCAGCAACGCTGCCTTCTGCATCTCCCTCAAAGCCTCTTGCTCCTCTCCAGCCCCCCGGCTGCTGCCCTGGGCCTGGCCTCCACAGTCCCCTCCCACCCTGGGGCCTTCTCTCTTATCCCAGCAATGCAGCCTGCACGCCTCAGGCAATGACCTTTCAAAGATGATCGGAGGGCATCACTACCCTGCTCAAGCCTGCCATGGCTCCCCATTGCCTGAGGGCGAAGGCAGCTGCCTCACCACAGACTTCAAGGCCCTCGGTGGCCTGGTCCAGACCCACACACCCCACAGCCATCCTGAACCACACTGCCTACCCCACCCCCCACCCCACCGCTTCCCCCACGGGCTTAGTTCTATGCTGGGTCCCATGCCAGACACCAGGAGCCATGTGGGGGAGGGGCAACCATACCCACTTTACAGGCGAGGACACTGGGTCTCCTGTGGTTGGTTGTCTCACCAGGGACCCATAGTCGTGGATCCCAGGAACTGGGACTCGAACCCAGGTGGTCCATCCTGTGGGTCTACTCACATTCCATCTCACCTGAGTCAGGCCTGGGGGAGGCCCTGAGCCCACACAGGACATCTGTCCACAGGGCCTGGGGCTACCCTGTGTGCTGGGAGCCCTTTGGTCCCATAACAACAGGATAGGAGGCTCAGGGAGCTGAGGGGCCTTAGCAACGGTGCATAACAGGGAACACGCAAGAGGGCTGACGCCAGGAGCCTAGACACCCTGGCCTGAGCCCTGCTTCATCCCACGCCCTTGGCTCATTCAACAGTGGTCTGGCCCCAGCGAATTATGGGTCTATAGAGGGAAAACCTGGGCCTTCCCTTTCCTCCTGCACAAAACCTAGCTAAGTGCCATGAGTTCCCAGACCTGCAGGTTCCCCACCTGCCACAAGGGTGGCAGCCATGCACACAATCGATCGCTGTGCAGGTTGGCCCGGATGGAAGGGACCGGAGCAGGTGCCAGGGGCGACAGTGGCTGGTGCCTCTGGGGTGTCCCCAGGCCTCCCGAAGGAGGAGGTGTTCCAGGCAGGGCCTCGTGTGTGCAAAGGCCCTGCAGGGCACGGGCTGGGAGGGTGGTGCCCTGGGAGAGCGGGCTTGGCAGATTCCCCGCTCAGCATTAAGCTCTCCCCATGGGAGCCTCCAACCCAAAAGCGCCCCACTCGCTGAGCCAAGGGCTCCTGCTCAAACTTGCAGTCTGCCCCCGCGAGTCATGCTCAAACAACGGATATGCACGCCCTCCAAGCCTCCGAGCCTTCCTGGCTAGATGCTCTGGGCACCCCCACCCGAGAGTCCTGGGAGCGAGGAGTGCGCAGGAGGTAGCAGGAAGGCCCAGAGACAGGAGGGCTTCTGGGAGCCAGGCCAGGCACAGAGCCCCCTCTGTCCCCATCATCTGCCTAGGGAGGGGGCTGTCAAAGGAGGCACACCCCACACACCCCAGCTGCTCCCCATAGTTCAGAGGCCTCGAGAGCTCCTTGCCCCTCTGGGCCTGTTTCCCAAACTGTGACACAGGAACAGTAAGTAGGTCCTTCCTCCCCAGCCCAAGGACAGCCCAGGTTTGGAAGTGCCCAGTGCCGGGGCAGGCCATGACACAGCCCCCTCCTGCCAAGGGCAGCACCCGGGGCTGCTCTAACCCCCTCTCGCCCCTCCCCACAGCTCACCCTTGCAAAGGATCTCAGGGGGAGGACTGAGAGCAGGAACAGGACCAGTGGCAGCATCCTGGCTCCCAGGTCCCAGGGAGATGGAAGGGAGGAGGTCAGGATGCAGGAATGGCAGCAGGCAGCCTGGGAGAGTACGGTAAGGGAGGGGGGCAGTAGGGGGCACTTGAACTTGAAGGGTGGGGTTGACAAGCAGGCGCCTGTGGAATCCTGGCTCTGTGACTGAGGTGCCTGATTCTCCCTGTACCAGGGGCCACAGCCATCTATACAGTCTGTACGGTCTAGGAACAGAGTACGCTCTGCAGGCCTCAGTGGGGCTGCCTGGGGAGCTCAATCCCAGGGGCCCACTGCACACTTGGACCTGAGCCCCACGAGCTGAGCTGGGAGCCCAGAACCAGAGCCTGGGAGGGAGGCAGGAAGGGGGAGAGGCAGAGAGGGAGGGAGGAAGTGACTTTGTGCCCATTTTACAGATGGGGACACCCAGGCCCCGCAAGCAGTGACCTGGCAGGGACGCCCAAGGACCAAGGTTACCAGGATCTTTAAGCTCTGCATATCCGCTTGCAGCCTTCTTGCTAAATTCAGTTGACTGTGAGCCCTGGAAGGGAACAGAGGTCATTTGAGGACAGCCCGGGCCTCCGAGGCCCACCCCGCGCAGGGCCCTCCCCTGCTTATGTCCTGACACAGAGCTGATCCTCCCGACAGGAGTTCTTCGGCCCGGTCTGCGGGCAGAGCCTGAACCCTGCTTGTCGGACCCCATGGCAGGGACCACGGGGCGAAGCAAAGGAGAGGAAGGAGAGAGGAGGAGAAGGGAGGAGAGTGGAAGGGGGGGGAGGAAGAGGGGGCAGGAGGAAGGAGAGGGGAGGGGGAGAGGGAGGAGGAAAGGGAAGGAGAGGGAGGCAGGGCAGGGTCAGAGGGAGGAGGAAAGGGGAGGAGAGGGAGGCAGGGCAGGGTCAGAGGGAGGAGGAAAGGGAAGGAGAGGGAGGCAGGGCAGCGTCAGAGGGAGGAGGAAAGGGGAGGAAAGGGAGGCAGGGCAGGGTCAGAGGGAGGAGGAAAGGGAAGGAGAGGGAGGCAGGGCAGGGTCAGAGGGAAGAGAAAAGGGAAGGAGAGGGAGGCAGTGCAGGATCAGAGGGAGGAGGAAAGGGAAGGAGAGGGAGGCAGGGCAGGGTCAGTGCTCTTCTTCTCCAAGAGCCCCCCCCCACCCCTTAGCCTGTGAGATCCAAGTGCCCGGAGAAGCTACAGATGGCAAATTCCAGGTGTGGGGCCCTGCTGGCCACCTCACCAGGCCTAAGGCTGTAAGGCCTTCCTGTCCCCTGGACCCTTCCTCGGCAAACTCGTCTCCATTCACCCCTCCCTTGGCAAAAATCTCATACCTTCAGGGGCCTGGAGGCACGTGGCCTTTTGACGCAGTCTTCGCAGATGGTTTATCCTTTGGCTACGATTGATCTGCCCCGTAACTCTCCACCCTCACCCCAGCCCTGGTCTGTCCACAGAGGACCCAGAGAACGAGTCAGATCGATTTGTCCCTGAAAGTTTAAACACTTCCAGCTTTTCCAACCTCCCTTAGGAACTTCTATCAGAAACTCTCCCGATGGCATGTTTAAAACTTCGTGTTTAAGATCATTCACAGTGAAGTTCTCTCCGTGGCTCTCATTTTAATCAGAAAACATAAACCAAATTTCTCAGTCAAAACATACATTCAGTGGAGAAGGCGTGAGGCCACATGGCTTTATGGTTTTACTGCTTAAACTCACTGCGTGATTCGGGTCACAAAATCCAAGACTCTTTTGAAGTTCAAATTTTAATTTGCTCTATCCCACAAACATAATGGCGGCAAGATGTAAGACCCGGCCACACACCAACACTCATCCAGCAGGCAAACAAGAGAGCATGCACAGAGATACAAAGCTAAGAGGGAAAAGCAGAGGGTATGGGTGATGTGACCATCTAAACTAGCCTGAGTAAGCCCCGGAAGGTGGGGAAAGGGTGCTCCTCGCAGCAGGAACAGCAGGGCACAGGTTCGGAGTCAGAGCAGGCTCATGCTCCAGCAAGGAGGGAAGTGGAAGCAGGAGAGGTGGGAGCGCAGGTTGAACAGGAGAAAAAGTGGGTCTACATTGGAAGTCAACTGTGCAAATCATAACAGCAGGCTTTCTCATCCTCAGAGCAGAGAAAATGGGTTAAGGGAAGTTCTGGGTGGGAGGGTGGGGGCACTGAAGCTTGCGGAATGGATGGGCCCAGGAAGGGAGGAGAGAGCCCGAGGCATAAATCAAGACCTGCCGAGAGCTCTGGCTCACACAGCTTCGGATGGCACCCCCTAGCTGCTACCCCAGGAAGGGGCAGGAGACCCACGGGGTACCCACGGGGTAGAGCTGAGCCCAGACCCCTCCCCTCAGCAGAATGAGGAGCAGTAGCGAAGACCCTGGGGTGGGGCCCTTGCTCTCCTCTCTCTCCAGAAGGGGTGGTCGTGGGGCCCCCCCATTCCATTCCTCTACCCAAACCTTATGCTGCTCCATGCACCAGATTTCTGGCTCAGGCAGGACTTCCCCACTCTGCCTTGGCCTCTCAGGCCGGGAAAGTAGGAAACAGCTGTTCTGGCCTCAGGTCTGGTCACTATAGAGAGACCAGAGCCCCACTCATGGAGCTAAGGTGGCCAAGGTGCCTGAGAATCCAGCCCCACACCTCCAGCCACACCTGCTTCTCTTCTTCCCACCTCCTTAGGCTCCAACCCTGTCTACAGGATCATGCACTAGTTCTAACTCTGCCTTTCTGGCTGTATCTCTTGCTGCTGTCTCCCTCGTATTTCTGGGACTTGCACCTCCCTCCCTCCACTCCACACTTCTCCTTGGCTTGTCCCACAGTCTAGAATACCTGTACCACAGCTCCTTCCCTGGGAAATTCTCATTTATTCCTCAGAGCCCAACACCTACAGATATCCTTTCTTTCCCAATCCCTACCACAACCACCCGAAAATGAGGTGGCTCCCTCCTCAAGATCCTCACAGGTCTTACTGGACTCTGTTCTGACATTTGTGTAAGTTCTTAGACAATATCGATCACCATATATATGATTATTGGTCACTGATTTTTCCAGTGGGTTTCCCGGCTATTTCCTGTAATCTCTATTCTAGACATTAATCCCTGGTCAGTTTTGGGTGTTGCAAGTATACTCCCTTCATCTGTCACCTACTTGTTATATTTTCATATGTCACAGATTTGGAATTATCAGATCAGGAATTTAAAATAACTATGATCAATAGGCTAAGAGCTCTGGTGGAAAAAGTAGACAACAGGCTATAAATGATAGGTAATATCACGCAGAGAAATGGAAATTCTAAGAAAAAAATCCAAAGGAAGTACTAAAAATGAAAAACTCTATAACAGAAATGAAGAATGCCTTTGATGGGTTCATCAGTAGGTTGGACACAGCCAAGGAAATAATTAATGAGCTTGAAAATGTACCCATAGAAACTTCCCAGACTGAAATGTAAAGAGGGAAAAAAATGTAAAGAATGAACAAGAGAGAGCAGAACACCCAAGAACTGTGTAGCAGTTTCAAAAAGTGTAATAGACACATAATTGCAACACCACAAGGAGAAGAGATAATGAAGCAGAAGAAATATTTGAAGTAATAACAGCTGAGAACGTTCCAAAATTAATGAAACACAGCTAACCACAAATCCAGGAAACTCGGAAAGCACCAAGGAGGAAAAATACCCAAAAATCTATACCTAAACATATCATGTTGAAACTGGAGAAAAAGAGAAGATTTTGAAAGGAGCAAGAGGAAAAGGGTACTTTACCTAGAGAGGAAAAAAGGATTAGGATTACATCAGACTTCTCTTCAGAAAGCAAGCAAGAAGAAAATGAGTGAAATATTTAAAGTGTTTAAAGAAAAAACTCACTGACTTCTAATTCTATATCCAGCAAAACTATCCTTCAAAAATGAAGAAGAAATAAAAACTTTTTCAGACAAATAAAAATTGAAGGAATTCATTACCAGCAGATCTGCCTTTCAAGAAATATTAAAAGAAGTTCTTCAAGAAGAAAGGAAAAAAATATATCTATATAGATCAGAAACTTGAACCTATGTTTAAAAAAGTGGGGAAACATCAGAGAAGGACTTTTAAAAGGTAAAATAAAATATATTCTTTTTCTTATTCTTAATTAATCTAATAAGTGTTTGTTTAAATTGGTAACAATAACAATGTATACTGTGCTTATAGCATATGGATAAGTGAAAGTAATGACAGTAACTTTAAAAGATACAGGAAGGAGAAATTGGGAACAGTCTGTTATAAAGTACTTGTACTACATGTGAAGTAGTATTGTGTTACTTGGAGGTGGACTTAAATTAGTTATAAAAGTATATTGCAAAAAAAGTATATTGCAAACATGAGGGCAATCATTAAAGTTTTTTTAAAGGGAAGAGAGAAAATAGAATCATAAAAAATGCTCAATCAAAACAAAAGCAGAAAAGAGAAGAAAAAAGAAACAAAGAATGAGTGCAATGAATACAAAACTATTGGTAGATATTGGTAGATATTCATCCAGCTCTACCAATAATCATTTTAAATGTGAATGCCCTAAATACACCAATTAAAAGTAGATTGAGAAAACAAGACCCAACTCTATGGTATCAACAAGAAACCCATCTTAAATATAATGACACATACAAATTAAAAACAAAGAGATGGAGAAAGTTATACAATGCTAACGCAAATCAATAAAGCTGATGTAGCTTTATTAATCTCAGGCAAAGCAGATTTCAGGGCAAAGAAAATTATCAGGGATAAGGAAAGATATTACATAATGATAAAGGTGTCAATTCTTCAAGTGGGTGTAACAATCCTTAATGTGTTTGCAACTCATAACAAAGTATCAAAATACAAGAAGCAGAAACCCATAGAGCTACATGGAGGACAAGTCCATTATTATAGTTGGAGATTTCAATACCCCTCTTTCAGTAATTAATACATGAAGCATGCAAAATATCAGTAAGGATAAAATTGACCTGAACAGCACTCTTAATCAACTCGGCTGAAACTATTCTGTGTGATGCTGTGATGGTGGATACATGACGGGATGCATTTGCCAAAACCCACCAAACTATGCAGCATAAAAAATGAAACCGAATACATGCCGATTTTTAAAATCATTTAGGGGGCCGGGGGATCCCAGGAAGGAATGCAGACTGCAAGAACAGAATCTCGGTGTGTTTGTCAAACATATAAAACAACCTAAGTGAAAGGGGTGGAGGGAAAATAGGCTAACCCAAAATAATTTTGGAAAAGAGTGGAGTCTGTAAGTCTAAAAGGAACTGCATGTAACAGTGTACCGTTGTAGACCACCGTTTCCCATGGTGGGACAGTATTAATTCTGATACTGCTATACATTACAGTAGAACCACACAATTAAGTCAAGGAATGGTGGGTGGTAGAATCCAGATTTCTCACTGTTGGAGTTGTAGAATATTGGGAATTTATAGATAAGCGAGGGGAGGCAGCTAGAATGATCCATGGGGTAATGGATTGAATTTGGAGGCATCGGCATGAATGCATGTTGACTTCAAGAAAGGTACAGATGCTTACATATGGATATGTGTGTATACGTAGGTTCCCATACACATGTGTGTCCCTTCTTCCATCAACTGAGATGACCTTGAAGCAACAACTGTGAGTACATCCAAGATGCAGATCTTGGTTTTTGATACCATTTTCCAGTAAAAGGAACCTTGAAGAAGTGACCAATTCTGGAGCTGGGGCAGGAAATAGACAAAATGAGCCCAGGGCACCTTATAGTGCCAGAAAGTAAGGAAGTGCTAAAACAAACAAACAAAACCCTACTTGCATTGATGGTGGCACGTCAAAAGGACACAGGAGACAACTGAAAGAGCTCCCAATAGCCAAAGCTGAAACAATTGAAGCAACAAGATTGATTACTACTACTGGATGATAATCCAAAGTACAAATAAATCTCCATGAGTCCATACTGATATAAATAAATGATTGAATAAATAAATGTGGGAGAAGAGACAAATCTCCATTGCAGAAGAATCCCAAATAATTCATACAGTTTACCCTCAGGGAGGGGAAGCGTACTTCTCCGCTTCTTAAGTGTGGGCTGAATGGTGATGTCCTTCTCTACAATCACTATGGTGGGGGGGTGACTTTACAATGGAGGAATCTGGTAAGTACCTCAGCCAGGTGACCAGCGTAGACATCAACAGTGATAAGTCATATTGATCCTATGTACCCTTGATAGAATGTGATGAGAATGGCGTATTGTCTCTGGTCTTTTCCCCCAAACTCCAGTCTAATCCTTGCAAAAACATCAGACATATCTTAACTGAGAAACATTCTACAAAATATCTGTCCAGGACATCTCAAGAGTACCAAAGTCATCAAAACAAAGAACGTTCTGAGAAACTTTCACTGCCAAAAAGGAGCCTAAGGAGACATGAAAAGTAAATGGACTAGGGCCCTGGGACAGAAGAGGACATTGGGTAAAAACTAATGAGGTCCAAATGAACCACAGTTGTTAGTTAATACTACGTGCCAGGACTGGTTTATTAATTGTAATAGAATAAAAGAGGAAAGAGTCAGTAACCTCAAAAAGTTCAATAGAAATCAGAGAAAAATTGGGTTGAAAAGAAATGAACAGAGCTTCAGGGACCTGTGGGGCAATGTTGAAAGGCCATCCATAAATACACTTGGAGCCACAAAAAGAGAAGGAAGAGAAAATGCGAAAGAATAAATATTTAAAGAAATAATGCCCAAGATTTCCCAAACATAGCGAAAGGCAAAAATTTAAGGATTCAAGAAGCCCAGAAGACTCTAAGCAGAATAATAATTTTTAAAAAGTGCCTGAGCACACAATAGTTGAACGGCTAAAAACCAAAAATAAAGAGGAAAGTCATAAAAACAGGCAGAAACCACAACTACATACAGTAGAACAAAAATTCAAAACCACTGATTTCTCATCAGAAACTGTGGAGATGAGAAGACAGAATAACATCTTTAAAATGCTGAAAGAAAAACACTTTCCACTCAGAACTCTATAACCAAAGAAAGTGTCCTTCCAGAATGAAGAAGAACATTTTCAAAGGAAGAGAATTTGTATCTAGCACACTTTTTGTGCAAGAAATCCTACAGGAAGCTCTTCAGGCTGAAGGGAAATGATACCAGATGGAAACTCAGATCTTTGGGAAGGAATAGAAAGGCCCCAAAATGATGAGTATCTAGTAATTTTTTAACTTCTTATTTCTTTAAAGTAGGTAAGTCTCTTTAAAACAAACTCCATTTTCCTGTTGTTACAATGTGTGTTGATATATTACATATAACAGCTATAATATAAAGGATGAGGGGAGGGCGCCTGGGTGGCTCAGTGGGTTAAAGCCTCTGCCTTCGGCTCAGGGTCCTGGGATCGAGGCCCACATCGGGCTCTCTGCTCAGCAGGGAGCCTGCTTCCTCCTCTCTCCTCTCTCTCTGCCTGCCTCTCTGCCTACTTGTGATCTCTCTCTCTGCGTCAAATAAATAAATAAAATCTTTAACAAAACAAAAAAGGATGAGGGGAGTGACAAATGGATGCTATCATTGCAAGATTTCTACCTTGTACATCAAGTGGTAAAATATTCATTCTATGTAGACTGGCAAAGAGTAAGAGTGCATATTTTAATCCCTGGAACAACTATTAAAGAAATATTTTAGGGGGGCCTAGGTAGCTCAGTCAATGAAGCGTCCAATTCTTGATTTCAGCTCAGGTTGTGATCTCAGGGTTGTAGGATCGAGCCCTGCATTGGGCTCTGCACTGGACATGGAGCCTGCTTAGGATTCTCTCTCCCTCTCTCTCTCTCTGCCCTTCCCACCCTGCTCACACACACACACACACACACACACTCTCTCTCTCTCCCTCTCTCTCTTATTAATTAATTAATTAATTAATTTTAATACAACAAAGTATAACTAAAAATGTCAATAGGTAAGTTAAAATAAAACCCTAAAAGATTTTCAAATTATCCAAAAGAAGACAAAAAAGATAATCACAGGAACAAAAACAAAAGGAACAATCAGAAAGCAATAAAATGAGAAACATACCTGAACCAAATACTATAATTACAAGTCAGAGCCTGAAGAATGTATATAAAAGCAAGAACCAACTATAGGCTTCTAAAAGTGATATTCTTGGGGCACCTGGGTGACTCAGTTGGTTAATCATCTGCCTTCAGCTCAGGTCATGATCCCACAGTCCTGGGATCGAGCCCTCATTGGGCTCCCTGCTCAGCAGGGTGTCTGCTTCTTCCTCTCCCTCTCCCCATCGGCTTGTTCTCTCTCTCTCTCTCTCTCTCATAAATAAATACAATCTTTTAAAAATAAATAAAAAGTAAAGTGATATTCTTTAAATATAAAGACACAGAATGGTGGGAAGTAAGTGGATGTGAAGACAGAGAGAGGAAAAAAAAGAAGTAAATATAAAAACGATGAAACCAGCAACTTCAAGACCAAGGGTTTTGCTAGCGATAATTAAGATCAGTTCATAAAGATAATAGGCTCACTTCATCAGAAAGATATAATAAGAATAAGGGTATTCATATAATAATAATACTTCAAAATACATGAAGCAAAATTTAACAGAAATTAAAGGGAAAATAGACAACTCTTCAATGATTACTAGAGATTTTAACTCCACTCTCTCAGATCTAAATGACATGGATGATCTGAACAATACCATCAACCACCTTGACCTAACTGATATTTATGGGACACCACATCTAACAACTACAGAGTCCACATCCTTTTCAAGGGCATTCATCAAAATAGACCATATGCTGAGCTATAAAACAAAGTACAATAAACTTAAAAAGACTGAAATCAGACAGAGTATATCTGATCACAGTGGAATGAAATCCAATAATATAACATCTAGGAAACCTACAGATATTTTGGAATCAAACAACACACTTCTAAATAATGAATGAAAGAAATCACAAGGACTGAATAATGATGAAAATACGACATGTCAAAATTTATGGGATAGAGCTAAGACAGCACTTAGAGGCCAATATAAATGCTTATAAAGAAAAAAGAGAAGTATAAAAATCAGTCACCTAAGCCTATAAGAAGCTAAAACAGAAGAGCAAGGAAAGTGAAGAAGGAAAGCAATAACACAGCAGAAATCAACAAAGTAGGAAAAAATGGAGACAATTAACAAGGCCAAACATTGACTCTTTGAAAAAATGAACACAATTGATAAACCTGTAGCAAGACTGATCATGAACAAGATTAAACAGAGATTATTATACCATAAATTAAACAGAGATTATCACTACAGATCCTGCCTACAACTTTATGGCAGCAAACCCAACAACTTAATTGAAATGGGCAGATTCCTTTAAAAAAAAAAATTGCAACTTACCAAAACTGACACAGATGAAATAGAAAATCTAAATAGCCCTATACTTACTCTGGGTCCAGATGTTTTAATTGGTGAATTATATTAAACATTGAAGGAAAAAATAATACTAAGTTTATAGAAACTCTTTTGGAAAATAGAGGATAAAGGGAACACTTTTTATTTTTGGGACTAGCATAACCTTAATCCCAAGCCCTGATAAAGACATTGCAAAAAAAATGACAGACCCATATCTCTCATAAAAATATAGAAACAAAAATTCTTAAGATATTAGCAAATAGAATCCAAAAATATATTAAAAGGGCCCAGGGATTTATCCCAGGGGAATAAAGATGTTTTAACCCTTGAAAACCAACATAATTTATGCCATATCAAAAGAAGAAAGGAGAACATTTAAAACATAATCAATTCGATACACATACCTGATAACAATCTCAGAAAACTAAGAATAAAGGGAATTTTCCTTGGGACACCTGGGTGGCTCAGTCAGTTAAGCAACCAACTCTTGATCTCAGTTCAGGTCTTGATTTCAGGGTCATGAGTTCAAGCCCTGCACTGGGCTTCACATTGGGTGTGGAGCCTACTTTAAAAAAGGCAAGGGGGGTGGATTTTCCTAGATCCAATCTAAGAAAAACCTAGGCTAACCTCATACTTAATGCTGAAATATTGACACTTCCCACCTAAGACTGGGAACAGGGCAAGGATATCCACTCTCACCACTTCCATTCGACATTATACTGGAGGTCCTGGCATTGTCATTAGGAAAGAAAAAGTAAATGAAAGGCATAAAAATTGAAGTTAGAACAGTAAAACCATCTCTCTGGGAGACGTCATGTGTGTTTACGCAACAGGGCATTCCCTCTGGCCGAACTGAGTAGGGCACCCTGGCAGGCTGAGACCTCACACTGGGGTTGCCAAGAGCTTGGTCTAGGTGGGAAACTTTGGGGCAGAAGTCAGACCCCTCCTCATTGTTGTCAGGGGGTTGTGGGGCTCACCTGGCACTGCCAGCATTCACTAGGTGGTGTCGGGGACCCAAAGGGCCAGATGGGCTGTCACGTTTCAGTGTAGATGGGCTCTGGCCATGAGTCATGAAAACGTTGCTACCATTTTCTCCAGGCAGGAGATCAGGAGCCCTTACCTGGAACAGCACAGGTGGCCCAGGGTGCGCAGAGATGGGTCGTTCACAGACCTGAGCAGAAAGACATGGGCATGTGCCCCAGAACCCCCACATGTGTAAAAGGAAGCATCTCCTCTCTACCCAGCACCAAACAGCGGGTGGGCCCCAAAACTCCGGGACACATCTTAATCAAGTTGCTGATGTAGACAGAAGACCCACACAACACATTTTTCCTGGGTCCTGAACACAGTGGAACGGCCCTGGCTTCCCAATCTAAGAAGTAGGGAGCAGCATGGCCTCTCAGCAGGGTGCAAATTGCATGAAGGAGAGATGTCGAGGTCCAGCAAAGAGGGCACTCAACAAACATTAACATCTGTGGTAGCTGCTGTTCCTCCAGCGTCCCTATACCGGGAGGCCCTGGGGAGGAGGCAGAACCTCGAGGTCCCTCCGGCCAATCAGGGGAACACCCCACTCCCCCAACACACGCCATTGCTCCTATAGTTTCCTTTCCTGAAACGCCCTTCCCCCTCCACGGCTTGGCCAAATTGCTTCCTTAATGCCTGGCTCAGCCATGCCTCCTCGGGGTGCTCTGTGCCACTCCAGGGGGGGCAGGAAGGGCATTGGCCATCGTGCACCCCAGAGGCCCAGCCCCACTCCACCCCATCCCCTGTGGTCATCTAAGACACTGTCTCGGCCCAGACTGTGAAGCCAGATCTGCATTCACAGACCCTGGGCTGGGGGATATTGAGACCACCCCCTACCCCTTTGGACCTCAGCATTGTCATGGGTATAGAGGGAGAAGACCCCATTTCCAGGGGCTTTGAGAGGATTTGGAGAAGGGGGACAGCCTGTCCACTTCTGAGGACAGGGCACTCAATCCTTTGTATTATTCTTTCTTT
>LNAC01000192.1:2747478-2818217 GCA_002007465.1 Ailurus styani
ATTATGACATCTTGCTCACTTGTCTGCTTTGCTGTCTATTCTGTTTTTAACCTTGCACATTTTCTACAATAAGCAAGAACAACTTTGCTGATGGGGAAAGCAGCAAAGCCACGGTGAAGCCAGCCAGGGGTGTTGGCTGGCTCTGGATTTATCCAGACCCCCGCCTCCCTCATGCCTGCCTGCCCGAGGCCTGCTCCAACCCGTACTGGGGCAGAAGCAAGAACCAGCGCTGGGAGCCAACAGACAGTGCGGAGCCTGGCTCTGCTCCTTGCCAGCTGAGGGTCACGGGGCTTCTTCTGCCAGGACTCAGTTTCCCCATGTGTGCAGTGAAGATACTCACACTCCAACACTCCGTGCATATTCTTGGAAGGAAAGAATGAGGGAAGGAGGGCATTTCTGACGCTCCCAGGCCTGGGGGCCCACCCACCCTGCTAAAGAAAGCGTGCCCCGCCCCCCGGGGAGGGGTGGAGGAGAGAGGGAGAAGGGGCATAGAGGAGAGACCCAGAGGGGTGGGGGGACAGGAGGGGGCAGGGAGGAGAGGGGAGGGGGCGGAATCGAACTGGAGCGGCCACTTGACCGACGCCCCTCCCAGCACGCAGGGCGCGTGGCTCTAGAAACGGGGGAGCAGCTGGCTCAGGGCGAGGGAGGGAGGCGGGATCGGCCCCCCGATCAGAACGTGGTGGGTGCGTGCGCGTCTGTAATTAACGCTCCGCTGTCTCAATTTATGAGAAATATAGAAGACATGTAATCGCCTTTGTATTTTGGACACTCATTAGGAGAATAATAAATGTGATTATTTATTAATAGGGCAACGAATCATGCAGGTTTTTAAATTAAACATGAAAGCGCTCACAAATCCAAGGTAAAGCACGACGGAGCGGCCCTCTGCGCACCCGTGCGCGCCTGGCCCTTTAAGCGGGCGGGGCGGGCGGCGGGGTGACGCGAGGACACGGCCGGCTCGCGGGGACAGCCTGCCNGCAGCGACACCTGCGGGGCCCTAACCCGCCGCGGCGGCGAGTGTGGCCCGCAAGCCCCCCGCTGCCCCGGGGACACGCCGGGCTCCCGCTGGCCCCGCGCCGGGCTCCGGAGCCTCTGCCCCGCCGACAGGCCCCCCGGGATCCGCGGGCAGAGATGCTGCTCCGAGATGCTGCGGGACTGGCTGCGGTGGCACAGCCGGGATCCGGTGCGCCTGGTATCCCCGCCCAGGCGCACCGGGTCCCCAAACGCTGTTCCCTTGTCCTCCGGCTGTGTGGCGGCCAGTCCCTGTTAGAAGCACACGAATGTGGTATAGAGTAGGCTCATTGTTTCCCGAGGGCTGACTGTATGCCGGGCACCCAGCCAGATGCCGCACATGGTTACCGCCAATGGACCAGGCACCGGTCGCTCTGCCCATCTCACAGGTGGAAAGGCTGAGGCACAGACAGGCTTCACTGACTTGCCCAGCTCACCAGGGAGGAAGCGTGAGAGAGTGAGAACCGGCTCTTGCCGCGTCAGGAGCCTGAACCCTTGACCACTGTAAGACCGGGCCAGTTCCTTCCGGTTCCCCAAAGGAGGAGGGAATGCCCCATCCCTACCGGAAACACAGGGTCCATGGCCATGGCCACACTCTTGGTAGCCCCCTGAGTGAAAGCAAGAACATGAATCGTTATTTACTTAACCAGGGCAGCATTGGGGGCACCCGTGTCATTTCCAGTCCCCGCTGTGAACAACACTGCAGTGGGCATCTTGGGGTTTCGGATCATTTCCCTGGGAAAGATCCCCCACAAATCAACTACTGAAACGGGAAGTTGGGACAGTTATAGGTTTGGGATGCCAGGTGCTAAATTGCCTTCTAGTAAGAGGATGTCAACTTACACACATTTGGGGAGGTCCTTTGAAGCGGGGGGCCCCCAGCATGGTGAGCAGCCTCTGGGAGAGCGCTCCCTTCCAGAGCCAGGCGGGGACGCTGCGGAAACCCCCATGTCTCTGATTCAACTTCCGTGCTCTTCTTCCCAGGTCTTGGAGACAGGCAGAACCCCTTGAAGGTGCCCCACTCACCCCCACTCCCTTGGGGGGGTTGGAGGTGGACTGGCACAGCCACGGGTGGTCCCAGACGCCCTCCCTCGGTCTCCCACACTTGCGCCCCAAGTGATCCCAACCACCCTCTGGCCCTTGAACGTGGCTTCCCCACGTTGACCCTCCCCATGTCAACTTTCGGGATCCAGTAGATACAGGGAGGGCACCCTCGCCCTCTTCCTCACGCCCAGCACACTCTGCCTCCCCTTCAGATCACTGTCATTGCCACTGAGCACTCAGTATCTCCCAGGCTCGGGTCTAAGACTTTCCGTCATTATCATAACGCACTACAGGCAGGGAGGGGCCTGCCAAACGGCAGAGCCGAGATCCGATCCCAGAGCCCGTGTGCAGGCCACTTGGGTCTCCACTGTCTGCCCAGACCAGGGCAGCCCTTCAGACCTGCTCAGGAAGTATTTGAACACGTGCAGATTCCCTTCCCCCCCACCCCCAAGCCAAGTCCCTTGGCTCGAAGGATTGGGCTTGCCGCTGGACCTCGTCACCCCTGCAGGGAGCTGGGCTGAGACACGGAGCTGCTGAGTGCCTGGCGGGGGAGTCACGGCTCCTTTCTGGACTCGGACTCCGCACTCAAGCGACTAGGAAAGCAGCAAGCTGTCCCAGCTGGCCATGCCAACTCATTGCATGAGCAGGGAGAAGCCGGGGCTGGCTGTGCCCAGGCCCTGGGGTCCATCCCAGCCTCTTGCCGGGTGTCCTTCTGTCCCCCTGGCCCTGGGATCCGAGGTCCTCAATCTTGTCCCAGGCCCCTGTTGCCCCAATATCTGGTTTGGAGGAATAGGTTTCTCAGCCCGATACAACTGTTCTCTGCCCCCCTGCCCCGTGCATCCCAAGCCAGGATGGAGAAGACTTCACTCCTGCCTCCCCCCGCCGCCCAGGTCCCCACCCAGGGAGGGGGACAGAGTGGTCCGGGGTATGGCTGTTATCCCGGGGGGCTGTTCAGACGCCAACTCATTTGTTTCCCTCTTGCCCCCTCCCTTATTGATCAATGCTGTAACCTAGCTTTGTGTTAAATGACTTGTTCCCATGGCAACCATCAGATACACGCACGGATCTGATGCGCCTGTTTCCTGAGCCAGATCGCCTCCTAAGAGCTCGGAGGGAACAAATCTCCTTTCATATCCGCCGCTGTTTTCTGAAAGGCACAGGGTATTGCTCAGAACAAGTCATTTTTTAAACACAATATTAAAAAAAGAACTTAACCAGGTTTCTCAACAGATATAAAGCTGTTTCATAAGGTATGTCACTCTTAAGAAATATGAAATCAGATTTTAAAAAACCTTTGACCACGTTCGCCTTTCTGCTGAGCCTCTCCCCGTAGGAAGTAAGCTGAAATATGGGCACAGTTATAGGCATACAGATAACAGCCGCATCCTTGACGAAGAGAAAGATTGAGAACAGCCTAAAAGTTCGACAACAGAAGACTCAAATAAGCTGTGGTTCACACACTCGCAGGATATCATAGAGATGTTTAAAATGCTACATAGAAAAGGAAAGCATATGTGTCAGATGATGTGAAATGAAAGAAACAGGATAGAAAACTCTGTCTGCCAGGAGATCATAATGAATGTAAACAAACCTAAATGATGAAGGGAAAACTACTCAGAGAAAATACACGCACCAAAATGTTGACAGAGCTGTTGCTTGTTGGTGGACCCATGCTAATTTTCCCCCCTATTCGGCAGATGCTCCCAGAGCACCTGCTTAGGGCCGGCCCCCGGGTCAGAGCGCTGGGAGCCCCGCACTTATTTCTGCCCCCTGTGGTTTCCTAGATGTGTTTAAGGAAGATGGGTTGCTTTTCAGTGGGAACATAATGCTTTTTTTAAAAGGCACGTTGCATGTTTCATCCATTAGGTTGGCAACAAAATAAAGCCCTGTTGGTTGCTAAGAGGAGGACGTGGGGACGCAAGCACCCTGCTGGTGGGAATCGGAATTACAGCTACCCGTGTCCGGGAGGGGAAACTAGCCCCCCAGACAGGCATCCCCAGGGGACCAGTCCGGTTCTCCAGGTCACCTGGGAGTGAGGCACCCCCAGGCAGACACCCGCTTCTCTCCGGGAGGACTGCACTTCAAAGAGCTCCCTCTGCAGCAGAGGGGAAGAAAGTGCTGGAAACCAGGCACCACCCGGAGTAGATGCGGCAGGCGGAGCTGCAGCGTCCGGAGGCCCCAGGGGGAGATGGGTTTTGGCAGGCTCGCATCCCAGCCTCAGTTACCTCGGTGCTCCGGGGATGTCCCCTCACCTCTGGGCTCCGTTTCCCCATCCGCGCGTGGAGGCTGCAGGTGCGGATGACCCGTGAGACAGGCTCACCGCACCCCCGGTTTCGTTTTTGTGTTGCTTTTTGCTTCCTGAGATGGGAACAGCAACAGAAGTTGCCTCACCGTCACGGACAAGCTGCGAACTACAAACTGGGACCTCTGTCCCCTTTGCAGGCAGACCCTCGGGGGTCTGGAGAGAGGGGGGTCTAGCGGTAGGAGGTCTGTGGGCCCAGATGAAGGGCTTTCCCTGCCAGGGGCCCCCAGCTCTTGCCTAGGACAGGGACACGGCTGGGTTTTGCCTCAGCCTGGCATTTTCTAGTTTCGACATACAAGGTCCAGGGGAGAGAGTTCCTTTTCATTCCCAAGCCTGTCCCCTTCTCCTCCAGTCCCAGATCCGAGGACCACCGGCTGCACTCCCAGCCTCCTGTCCCCTCAAACCTGCCAGCAGAGGAGGGGGGGCCCCCGGGGCTCATTCTCATGCTGGGTTTATTCAGCTGCTCTAGGTTATTTGAAATCATAGAAAACCTTTTCTTTCAAAAAAAACAAAGTCCCATCTTTAATGGGAATGCCGTGTTTTCTTAAGAGTCCCAACGCAACATCTGCAGGAATTTTCCAGACTTGAAAAGAGACAAGAGAAGGAAAAAAGAAAAAAAAAAAGATCACCTCTGGTTTCTGACAGAACATGCATAATCCTGGCTGGATTCGAGGTTGAGAGCCCGGGGAAGCAGGGCGGGGAGAAAGCAAGCCCCAGATTTCTCCTTCCTGGGCCAACCCTCCTGGGCCTGGCGGCGCCCGAGGGCTGTGATCCAGTGGGTGTGAGCCCCAGAGGGGACTGGCGTGGGGGCCAGCAGGGACAGCACCTTCCTTGGGGGAAGGTGGGGAAGGAGATGGTTCTTTGAGTATTTGCCAAGTCTGTTCCACGGAACCGCATGCCAAGGACCCGGCCCTGGGGATGGGGGTGCCCGGTGTGCACCTGAATGTGCACGAGAAGGTGGTGTGAGCAGCAGGACGTGTGGGCCCCTCTGGCCTCTGATGCCAAGCCTTAAACCCTAGGGGGCCCTTGGTGATCCCCAGAAATAAATAAAGGTGTGCAGGCAGGATGACTTAGCTACTCCTGTGATGATTGCTACAATGTTGCAAATGGGTGAAGTGGTTTTCTATGTTGACAAGAGCCTGAGCTGAGCAAATGGTAGTTCATGCACACCCTGGAACAGGAATAAAAATATTGCCCAGATGATGCCATGAAAAGGTGGTCTCACTAAACCGTCCAGTGAGAAAAGCAGGTTACAAAGCGCTGTGGACAGTGTGTCACGAGTCACGTTCAATAGAACAGAAGGGATGTTGAAATCTCTGTGTAATTGATATGTAGGCATAGCCGAAGGTCTACACCAAAATGTAACGCTGGTCATTTCTGAGCGCCTTCTCTTTTCCAATCCTCTGCATGTTCGGATGTTTCCCACAATGAATCAATACATCTTTCTGTTTATTTTGGAGCATGGCCTGGGAGACAGACTGCCTGGGTCTGTCCTTCCTGTGTACCCTTGGGCAAGTTACTTAACCGCTCTGTGCTTCGATTTCTTATCTATAAAGTGAGGACAGAAGCTTCCTCACAGTGTTGCTGAGGTTAAAGCTAATATATGCAAAATGCTTAGCTCACTGCCTAGAAGATAATACTACCCAAATGTTATCTGTTTTTATTATTCACTTGTTTTTCTACATATAAACATGTCATTGTGCTCAGTGCTAAGAATCCGGCAGTGACAGCTAAACTCCAATAGAGACAGACATTAAACCAACACTCATGCACAATTAATTCACTGCAGTTACAAGTAATGATTAATTCATTACGGTTAGGAGCAGTGCTGTGCAGACACTTTGAGAGTACTTACCAGGGAAACTTACTGAGGATTTTGACCATTTTCTTAAGAGCAGTGGGGACGTTCATGTTGGAGGGTTTCAGGCAGGGTGGTGAGATCAGAAGTGCATGGCTTCTAAACTCACAGTCCCCCTAGGGAAGCAACTTCCAAGAAGGTGCTCTGGGGTGTGAACCAGGGAGAGGAAGCTTCTGGAACTCCACTGGGGACAAAGGCAGATGGAGCCAAGTGGATAGACTCCCGGACCCTGGAGGAGGTGAGGTCCAAAAGCCTTGAGTGATGTCTTTGGAGGAGCTGGGGAGTAGGGTATTGGATGACCCCAGGCTTCCAGTCTGATGAACTGCGTGGACGGTCCCCAGATATAGGGGATGCTGGGGCAGGGAGCGGGTTTGTGGGCTGCAGAGCACTGGGTTCGGGAAATGCTGAGTTTGAGGTGAGGGTGTCCAAGGGGAGAGATCCTAGAGGCAGTATCCTCTGTGGTGGCTTTAAAGCCACAAGGGGCCAGGTGTGATAACCACTGCACAGAGGAAAACCTGGTGCGGTATGGTGTCTGGTATGGCATGGTGGCTCACCAAAGCCAGGAGGACCAAGATCCAAAGCCAGGGCATCACCAGAGCCTATCAGGGAGAGAGGAGAGCCCAGACAGGGCAATGGGGCCTTTCAGACGTGGAGCCCGGCAGGGATAGGCTGGGCTCCAAGGGCCTTTCCCCGGGCCCCGAAGCCATGCAAGTACACCGGGCAGCTCAGTCCAAGGGGGTAGGGACCTCCCCCACTGCTTCCCTCTAAGGCGAGCATGGGGTCCTCATCCCACCTGGCCCCGAGGCTGTCTCTGGCCGTTTCTCCACCCCCACCACCCCCACCAAGCCTCCCATGGATCCTTGCTGCCTCCTTCTGCCAAAATGCCTCCTCCCCCCACTGTCCTTACCTGATTGTCGTGGGGACAGCCTCCCAGCTACCTGTCCCTTGTGCAGTGGCCTCCTGTGGTCCTCCTTCCCGCCCTCCCTCTGGGCAGGAAGCCCAGGAAGGCAGGGACGCTAACTGTCCCGGGTGGTACTGGGGGCTGGGGGGCAGTGACAGCGCCGGGGACATGGTAGGTGCTCAGTAAACACTTGTGGAACAAATGCCTGGAGATACACGAGGGAAACAGACATTTCCAGAGAGAGGGAAGCTGGAAAGAAGCAGCCCACATTGTTTTCAGCACTTCTCTCAGGGGGATTATGAGTAATTTTCTGTTCTAACTTATACACACCAGCACTTTCCAAATTTTCCACAGTGAACTGGCATTTCTGATCGAGGCAGAGAACACGGTTGTTCAATCACTGTTTTTGAACGTGCGGCAAATACCTGAGTGTTCTGGGGAGGGAATGGGGGCCCAGCTCTCACTGTGGGCGGTGAGAAGAGATGCTGGGGCGGGTGACCGGCTTCTCCCCTGCCTGGGGGGGGTTTGCCTGGGGGGGGAGTCCTCCCCAGCCTCCTGGGGAGAATGAGGGGCCCTCCCCAGAGCCTCGTTCTGTGGAGGGAGGCATGGACACGTCCTAAGCCCCCCAGAGCTGACCTGTGCCCAGGAATGGGAGCCCCTCCCCCGCTTCCCTGGCGACTCGTTGATGTGGTGTTGTGTGTGTGTGTGTGTGCGCGCCCAGGACTCACTCAGCATCACGTCCACTGGGAGAAGCCTGGGGGGGGGGGCGCAGTTAAGGGCACGGACCCAGGACCATCCTGTCGGGTGTGCCACCCAGCTCTGCCACTGGGACATCCAAGGACATCCCCCACCCCACCTTCCAGGCCCCCTTTTCTTTAGTGGGACTCCCCACCTGCCCCTCAGCATGGCTGGAAGGACCGCCACCGGGTCGCGGTGAGCAGGGAGCACTCCCTACTCCAAACGTTGCTGTTCTCCGCGAGGTTTCAGATAAAGTGGGTGGGCTTGCCTTAGCTTCCCCCTGACTCCCCCTTCTGGGGGCTTGCATGGCTTCCCATTTTGGCCCGGCCAGTTGGGAAGTTGTTGAGGATAAGGTATGTCCCGGGGAAGGACATCTGACAGGCTCTGAGACAGCCGTGACAAGTTAATGAATTCTGCCATGGTCACCCAAGGCCCGCGTCTGGGCCACGCAGCCCGCCTGTCTGTGTACTGACCTTTAAAGGTGAGCATTTAATACCCACCGATCACTCACGGTCTGATCGAATGTACGGAAGATGAAACCTGTCTGAAAGAAGAGCGATCACTCATTCCCCTTCCCGCCCCCACATGAAAACACTGTCATTCCTTTCTGAATCATAATAAAACTTTGCAGAACTGTTTGGTTCTCTCCCAGCACTTGCTGGGAAAACTGAGGCAATGTTTGACCTACTTGCCTGGCACGGCTCCTTCACCCAACAGGACCCACACCAGCCGCCTTACAGGAGATGTGGGGAGGGGACCTCCGGCCTCTCCACGCAGAGCTTTTATGTTAACCCCTTCATCACCTTCTTCTCACCCAACTTCCCAGATATCTATTGAACCTTCACTGAGGACCACCTCAGTTTCGGAGTCTCTGGCTACAGGAACAGAAAATGCCCAACTCCAGCTAAAAGGATGAGAATGAGTATTATTCCATATAACAGACAGGGATCCCGAAGTCAAGCGGGTTTCAGGGTGGGCGGATTCCGCAGCTCTTGGTTGTGCTCAGAGACCTGGTTTCTTTCCACCTCTCCACCCTGCGTTCCCATCTCTCTCTCCTTGGGCCTTGGTGTCGTCTTCCAACTGGAACCAAGATGGCGGCTGCCACACAAATCTTCACAGTTGGTCCAGCCACCGGTCTCAGCAATTCCTTTACTTTGGGAGGACCCCAGACTAGACAGCCTTCCATGAGCTCCCTACACCAGTCATCACTTGGCCGCCTGAGATGGTCCGTGTGGCTTCCTGCTCCGGCCCCTAGAGGCTACACCCAACGGCACGACCCTGGCCTTCACACCAGTCGGCCAGTCAGATTACGAATTTACTCCCCCACTGTTTATCAGTGAAGTTCTCTGTTTTCTAAACACATGAAAATATTTACTTATTCACTCACTTTTATTTTTATAATTTTTCATCCTAGCATCGATGGTCAAATGATTTTTCTCTTTATCCTGATGACGGTGATGAATCTTGGTACTAGGTGTTTCCAGATCAAGCATGATTGATTTTTGTTACTTTTTCTGGCCGCTCCTTCGTTTTTAATTTATTTTTAAAAGCTGATATTTACAATTAGCCCAAGTCTGATTCTTAATAAAATTTCATAATGAATAACGATTTGGTTTTAGCAATTAAGAAACAATGCTTATACATTTAAAAACAATAATTTAACATGCTTTAAGTAATTCATTAGAGGGGACTGAAGGCATTTACGGCACCAAGAAAAATCTATCTTTTCAAAATGTATTTCATTACACATATATGTAGGTAATAGTCATATTTTGTGAATATTTCAGAAACTTAATTCTGAATTAAATACAAATCAACATTTAATACATCCTATTTTGTTGACTCCTGCTTGAGTTCATTTTGATTTGTATTTATATTTTTTTAAACACAATAATGCAGACTTTTTTTAAAAACCCTTGAAAAATTGATTTTCAGAAGCTACAAAGGCCTCAGGTCTCCTCAAGTATTTCATATATAAATGGATATACTTCATATCTAAATGGATATCTATTTAATATATAAATAGATATTTATATTCCCTCCATAATGGACAACTTTTTAATTAAAGCTGGAAAGATATCATCGTCACAAGAAAAGCAGCAATTCTGCCCAAAAGTCTAAGTCATTAATTAGGCAACATAATGAGAATCGTCACACGTTGGGATCGTGTGCCCTGACAATTACCACCCCCTCGGCCTAAATGTCTTATTTGGCTGGGAGAATTATCCAGCGAGGAAGGGAGCCAAGCAGACCTCACCGTGCACCGTGCGTGTTGTGCAGAAAAAAAAAAGCCTTGACCTTTTATCAGTATCCACAAACAGGAATTAAAAAACAAAGTTCTTTGCTGAGATCGATTGCCCCAGTATCCGATGGAGCCCAAGGAGCTGGTTACGAGGTCGAGCAATTAAGAGCTGCAGCCGAAATGACTCACATAATTGCAGAGTCGCTCATTTTAACAGCCTGATTGGAAATTGTCAACACCGTGTCTGAGCTTAATGAAGCAAAGGGAATGGAAAAGGTGACATTTTCGAATATTATTAGTAAACGGATTGACAATACGTCAGATGACAAAGACAACTCTGATTCAGGGGCTTATTAAATCCAAAAAAGTTTTCATTGCAGATTGATAAATCTGTATATTAACGCGTCACTAATTGGACTCAGTTAATAGTGCCAATTAGAATCCCTGAAGGAGAGAAACTGGGGAGACGCTGTTTGCTCTTTAAAGTGGCCCCCAAACAAATTATGGGAACGAAATGTTCAAAGTGGTAAATTAATACTTCGAGAGGCAGACCTCATTGCGGAGGCCCTGCCGTGTCGTGTCCAGATGTGCAGCGACCTTGGAAGGTATCACAGCGGCACATCAGTTGGTTCTAGAAAGCCCTGCGATTCAAGTAATGCATGGCATTCTTCGCAGCCTCTTGTACAAAAAGTTTGCATGTAGATCTGACTTTCCCATTCAATGGCATATCAGGCGGGCGATTCTAATACAATCCAAGCTGTGACAGTACCGTGGGTTTCCACACCACCTGGGGGAAAAGAGAGTGGCATGTGAATACGGGGCTCGGTCATTCCACGCCAGCGCCGCTGTGCAGAGGATGGGAGGATGTCAAGAATTTAGGAGCTACGAGGAGAAATGCGTGTGGGAAAGCGACAATGACTCACTTGGCCAAGTCCCCCTTGGCTCTGACAGTCTGTGTACTTCACCTGGCCTCGTGGGGCACCTAGATGAACATAACTGGAATTGCCAGGATTATCGGGCCGAGCTGTCCTTTGGCCACCGAGGCTGTGAAAAGCAGTCTCCAAGATTCAGGCAACAGCGTCCGCACCAGCCCTTCCAGAGGAATCACCTGGAAAGCTGGTGGCGAGCACTGAATCTTTTTAATTGTGGGTCTGGAGGAATAACACCTAACTCTTATATGTTCTGACAAAATAGAAAGAACACAACTTCAAAGGGGCAGAGGAGGGAGAGAGGGGGGAATGGGACAAATCCACCGGCTATCACAGAAACGGAGACGCAGGACGTCACCGACACAGACAAACCAAATGTTAGTCTGTGTCCTTTGAAACTGCCAGCATCTGACCATATTTGACCTACAAAAATGCCCGTTCTACATGGTGCAAGCTAATGAAACGCTAGAAAAGATAGTAGCATAAAGCCGGCCAACCAAACAAAAACAGACTTCCCTAACTTGCAACAAAGTTGCAAAAACAAAGCCACCTGCTCTGTGGATATAGCTTGAGAACATCATGCTAGGGAAATAAGACGGAGCCAGAGCCGCAGGGCTCCACTCATAAGTGGTACCCTGAGTAGTCAGACTGGTGGCCTGGAAGCAGATCAGAGACCCCCAGGGGGCGGGGGAGGGGCAGCAGGAGGAGGGGACGGGGCGGGAGAGGGGTGCTCCTTACTGAGCACAGGCTTTCCGTCTGCAGTGAGGAAGAGGCGCAAGGCTCTGCCCTCGGCTGGTGGCTGGTGATGGTGGCAAACCCCGTAAATGTACTTCATGCCCCTGAGTTGAACACTGTGAAACAGTTAAAATGATGAATTTTATATTTTATATGTTTTACCACAAGTTTAAAAAATTAAGGATGTCATGTACCAAAAACCATTGAATTGCACACTTCACAGGGGTGAGTTGTATGGTATGTGAAATAGATCTCAGTAAAGAGGTTTACCACCACCACCACCCCGCAGAAAACAAGAAGAAAACAGTAAGGGTAGGGGCGCCTGGGTGGCTCAGTTGGTTAAGCGGCTGCCTTCAGCTCAGGTCATGATCCCAGGGTCCTGGGATCCCGTCCCACATCGGGCTCCTTGCTCGACTGGGAGCCTGCTTCTCCCTCTGCCTCTGCCTGCCACTCTGCCTGCTTGTGCTCGCTCTCTCTCTCTCTCTCTCTCTCTCTCTCTCTCTGACAAATAAATAAATAAAAATCTTTAAAAAAAAAGAAAGAAAGAAAAGAAAACAGTAAGGGTAAAAGAAGATATGCTTTTAAAAAGAAGAACAGAAACAGCGCCTGGGGAAAGAATAGAATAAAGTGCCAGATACACAGTAAATATAACGGACCGACAGAGTGGACACCAGCTCATCGGTCACAGGGACCAGGAACAGGTTCCATCAGCTCTTAACAGAAAAAGATTTTCAAATCATCTCGTAGAGCAAGGCATGCCCATTGACAGAGGGATTTAGGTAGACTGAAATTCCTGGGCCAGGCAAAGGTATATTGGGCCTATGGACATCACAAGAAAGCCAGGGTCTGACTCTGATGTCAGACAAGGTAGAATTGGGGCCAAAAAGCCATAAATGTGACAAAGATGTTGTGTCATTAGGGCCAAAGAGGATTTCACAGGAATTCCTATGCAACAACATAGGAATGAGCTCACAATCACCTTGACAAAGCAAACGCTGCAGGCGATGTGCAAGAAACCAACAGAAACCTGATGCCCCTCTTACCACACCTCTCTTGGTCAAGGAGACAACAGCAACAGCACCAGCAACAACAAAACACGGAAAAGTTATTTTTAAAAACTAAACAGTATAATCGGTAAGGAAGATTTTATGGTTTTGTATGAAGTTCACATCATAATAAAAAAGAATATCCCTGGGACGCCTGCGTGGCTCAGTTAAGTGCCCAACTCTTGATTTGGGCTCAGGTCATGATCTCAGGGTCATGAGACCGAGCCCTGTGTCAGACTCCACAATCAGTATGGAGTCTGCTTGAAATTCTCTCTCTCCCTCTCCCTCTGCCCGTCCCCCCACTCACAATCTCTGTAAATAAATAAATAAAATCTTAAGAATAAAAGAATATCCCTTCTTCTCAAACAGAGACGGAACATTCACCAAGATGGAAATTTACACACACACACACACACACACACACACAATGTCACAGTGCCTTTCACAAAATAGAGATGATATGAACTTTGTTGATTAAAATGCACTAAGAGTGGAAATTAAAAACAAATGTAAAAAACAACAAAATTTTCTCCCTGGAAATTTAAATTCTCTCTTAAACAACTCTTGGGCGAAAAGCAAAATGCTGAGTGAAATTGCAGAGTTTCTTTCGGAATAATGAAGATGCTACATATTAGCATCTTTGGGTGACTTTTAAGACCATCATCAGAGGGCGCCTGGGTGGCTCAGTGGGTTAAAGCCTCTGCTTTCGGCTCAGGTCATGATCTCAGCGTCCTGGGATCGAGGCCCGCATCGGGCACTCTGCTCAGCAGGGAGCCTGCTTCCTCCTCTCCCTGTCTCTCTGCCTACTTGTAATCTCTCTCTGTGTCAAATAAATAAATAAAATCTTAAAAAAAAAAGATTTAAAAAAAAAAGACCATCATCAGAGAAAAAAATTCATGACCTCGAATACTTTTTTCAGTAAAAATAATAATGAAAACAAGCGAACTAAACACCCAACTCCAAAGAACCAGAAGGTGAACAGCATAGGAAACCAAAAGAATGTACAGCGAGATAACGGAGTACCAGAAATTAATGAGGTAGCGGGACTAGAAAAGCAGCAGCCACTTTGCAAAGAGTCGGGCAGTCTGCCAAAGATAAATGCAGTGTTACCATACGACGGAGCATTTCCAGCCCCAGGTATCTACCCAAGAGAAATGAAAACACATGTCCACATAGAAACTTGCACATGAATGTCCATACCAGCATCATTCATAGCAGCCCCCTAATGAAAACAACCCAAATGTCTGTGCCCTGATGACTAGAGAGACAAGTGTGGTCTACCCACACAACGGACTAGCATTCAGCTGTAAAAAGGAACAGAGCACTTATGCATGCCACAACTTGGACGAACATCAAAAACATTCTGCCGCGTGAAACAAGGAAGACAGAAAAGATCGCAGATTGTATGACTTCCTTTATGTGATAGATCTGAAATAGACAAATCCACAGAGACAGAAAGTAGATTGCCAGGGGGTTGTGGGAGAGGAGAATAGGAAATAATTACTTAATGAATACAGGGTATTTTTACGGGATGATGAAAAATGTTGAAACTCAGGAGGGGGGGGTTGCACCACATCAGGAACAAGAAATACCACCGAATTGTTCACTTGACAATGGTTAATTGTGTGTTACGTGAATTCCACCTCAATTTTTAAAAAGGAAAAGAAGAAAGGAATTAGTGAGGTAGAAGAGAAAAGCCATAGACCTAATTAATCAATCAAAATTCTGACCCTTTGATAACAAAATAGAGAAGACTTCATTATCAAGAAAAAAGGGAAGATGCACATGGATACAAAATAAATGATAAGCTAATCCACATTGCAAGAGAAGGGTTTTAAAACTATTAATACAGTTGACCCTTGAACAACACAGGTTTGAACTGCATGGGTCCATTTTTTACATGAATTTTTTTTATAAATACTGTAATGAACATGTATTTTTTCTTACGATTTTCTTATGAACATTTTCTTTGTTCTAACTTACTTTATGTAAGAATACAGTACAGAATGCATATAACATACAAGATATGTGTGAATCGACTGTTCATGTTCTCAGGAAGGCTTTGGGTCAATGATAGGCTATTGATAGTCAAATGATATGTGGATTTTTGACAGTGCAGGGGGTTGGCATTCCTAACCCCCATGTTGTTTAAGAATCAACTGTGGGCTACTTCACAGAGCTCTAAGAAACTAAATGTGAAAACCTTAGATGAAACGGATAGTTTGCTAAGAAAGTACAATTTACCAAAATTGATCTCACCAAAGACAAGAAGTTTAAAGAGCCTAATTTCACAGAAGAAATAGAGAAAATAGAGGGTCTGCAAAAAGAAATAGGAAGAATAAACAAAAACCAATGAAATTGGGTAGCTTTAAGAGTAGAAACCTTAAATATATTTTTAAATGCTAAGATCCACTGATAGTATGGGAAAATGAGACTTTTCCAAATACACCTTTTTAAATGATTTTGACTTCTGGACCATGTTACTATTATTCATATTATATTCATAAAATTAAATCAGCAATGTTTGGGGGGGAACCCAGAAATTGAATACAAACAGAAAAAAATGACTATAAGTGCACATCAGTTTGATAACATAACCACAAAGAAGAAAAAAGAACCAATCCAAGTACTTTGTTAACACATGAATCTGTTTGCGTGAGGATAAGAATAACTAATAGAAATTCTTAACTTTAACGAGAAGTTTGTTGTTGTTAGTGGATTTGAGACTACAATTCTTAAATGATTTCTGTGTATTGCAGGGTTGAGTGAAAAGTAAACATGGATGTTATTAAAAACCAGGGTTCCTTGTACGGGAAGGGGGATGCAAAAATGCAGTGGGGAGGATTGGAAGAACCCCAAGATGTTGGAATGAAATTAGAACAATCGATATGAACGAATTTTTAAATATTTACTTGTTAGCTCTCTCCACTGCATTGACCTAGAAGTTGGTAACAGGCCTGGAGCAAGAAAAGTCAAAATTATTTGTGCCAGAAAGTAAGGAAGCATTCAAAACTCATGGAGACATGTCAAAATTTTTTAAGAATTGGACTGAGAAAGCTCCCATCCGGCAAATAGGGGGGAATTTTATCATCAGTGAGCATAAAGCATTAAATTTAAAAAATAAATTACAAAAAAATAAAAATAAAAAATAAAATGTAAAAAGGAGGAGGGTTCCAGCTCCAACCATAACAGAAGGCCTTGCAGAGCCAACCCTCTTATTGACAACCACTGGAAAAGGTAGGTAAAAAAGATGAAACGACCATCGGAAGGTACCGGAGAACAGCCACGGCAGACAGAAGTTGATATGCCCCATGAGAGGAAGAAATACGTGATAGGAATTCTACAACCATCCCCACTTTGCATAGGGGCATTTTCCACTTCCTAATGAAGGGATACTAAGTCCAGCCAGAAAACAGAAGACCCAGTGGGATGGGGAGACAGAGGTTGAACTTAGAGCTGCCGAATCAGCTGGGACTTGAGGGGTAAAATTTTGAGATGGAGAAGACCATCCCCAACCTAAAATTCTCTGCACAAATTCCTCTCAAGTCACTGTCTCAAGTTGTGATTGCTCAGGGTGAGACCCTAAGACACCATGCAAGAAATATTTGGTAAACTAAGGAGATAAAGAGGGACACACAAGCCAATAAAAACTGAAGAGGCAGATGTTGGAGTTCACACCCTGCAAGACTGAGGGTCTTTGGAAGACCCTCTGGACCTTCAGATGAAACTATGAAAGATCCACATCTTAGAAGCAAGGGCAAAGCTCTGGGACTAAGGACCACATCACAGAGTACAGATTATCCTAAGAGTGAGGAGAAATTAGGATAGGCTAACCCTAAGAGGGCTAAAACCAATGCTCAACAAAGTCAAGGAGACCTGGTATCTTGCATGCCAGAAGTAAAAGCCTCTTCAGAGAAAAATAACATTTTGCAGAGTCTCTTCACCTTTGTATCTATAATGTCTGGCATCCAAACAAAAATTGTGAAGCACATTTAAAAAAAAAAAAAGAGGAACAAATGACTGAAAACCAAAAGCTTCATTTTGGTGAAGAGACAAAATAAAAATAGATAAAAACAAACAATAGGTTTTGAATCAGAAATAATTTTTGTGAATTTTTGAATCATAAATGATTCAGACATTTGAGCAAGCAGTGAAGGAATTTTAAAATAACTCTGATTCATATGTACGAAAAAGAGAAGAAAAGATAGGAAAATTCACCGAGAGCCTGAAATTTATACTTTTAAAAGATTCTAATGGAAGTTCTAAAAATGAAAAATATTAAAATTAAAAATTCAATAGGTGGTATTAAGAGCAAAAGAGAAAGTCAGAGAAAATCCAGAGTGAGTCACAGAGATTAAAAAAATCTTGTGATGTTTACATACCAATGTCCTGATGGGGAAAGAAGTCTCTCATGCAAACAGAATAGATCACACCCTCAGGATATTCAGAACCAGAGGTGAAGTCAAACTAGCTAGATCAGTGGTCCAGACCTAACCAAGCTCCTAACTCTGCCTGTCTAAAAGGGAAAAGTGTTCACTTTCTCTGGGGGGAAATCAATATTCATTTCAGCCTTTATAGTTTGTTTAAAACAAAATGTCCAGCATAAGGTCAGTATTTGCAAGATATGCAAAGAAGCAAGAAAATGTGACCCCTGAATCAAAAAAAAGAAAACTGTCAGAGGAAACAGACCAATAGATAACCATGATGCTGGATTTAGCAGTCAAAAACGTTTAAATAACTATTATAAATATTAAAAAATCATATTAGAGGACAAGATGGCCAAAAAATATTAAAAGATGGGGAATTTCAACAGATAAAGGAATCTCTGGAAAAGAATGAGATGGACAATTAAGAATTTAAAATTTCATTACCTGACACAGTCAAAAAAAAAGGATTAATGAACTTGAAGGCAAGTCAATAGGAATTAACCAAAATGAAGCCTGAAGAGTTGGAGAAAAATGAGAATATAACAATGGGACATGTGAGACAATACCCATTCTCATACGTAATACCCAAGATATCCAGGATACAATGGAAAATCCAGCATTATACTAGAACCAGGAACACCTCAAGCGAAGAAGACAATCAGTAGATGCTAAGAAGGAGATGATACCACTGTTGGAATTATCCAGCAAGGGTTTTAAAGCAGTTCATCATGAGCAATCACAAACATACTTGAGCAAATAAAAGCACAGAAAGTCCCAGCAACGAAAGAGGAAATATAAAAAAGATACAAATGGAAATTTGGGAACTAAAGGATATAATAACCAGAATTAAAAACTCATTGTATAGAATCAACAGAAAAATGGAGATAACAGAGGAAAGAATCAGTGAACATGGAGGCAGAATAAGAGAATACAACAAATCTGAGCAGAGAAAAAATAGAATGCAAAAGAATGAGCAGACCCTCAAGAACCTGAGGGAAGATAACAAAAGATCTGACATTCATGTCATTGCAGTCCCAGAAGAAAAGGAGAAAGAGTACAGAGATGGAAAAGCATTCAAAGAAATATGGCAGAAGTCTTCTCAAATTTGGCAAAAAGACACAAACCTACCCACTCAAGAAGCTGAACAAACTCCCATGGTGATAAATCCAAAGAACATAACACATCATGATCAAACTTCAGGAAACTAAATACCAAGGAAAAATATTGAAGCAATGAGAAATGACATGAAACCTAGAGGGGGAAACCAACTTGAGTGACAGTGGATTTCTCATAAGAAACCAGGAGGGCTTAGAAGGAAGTGATGCATTTTTTCAAGTGCTGAAAGTAAGGAACTGTCAACTCCAAATTCTATGTCAAACAAGATTCCTTCAGGAATGAATGAGAAATAAAACATTCTAAGATGAAAGGCAGCTAAGAGAATTTTATACCAGCAAATCTACCTTAAAATACTGGCCAAAGGAAATTCTTCAAACAGAAAGGAAATGAAAAAAGAAGGAATCTTGGAACACCAAGAAGGAAAAAGGAACAACATAAAGAGCAAATATTGAGTATATATAATCGTCTTCTCTCCTGAGTTTTCTAAATTATGTTTGATAGCCAAATCAAAAAGTGTAACACTGCCTGATATAGATTTTGATGTATATAGAGGAAAATTTTAAGACAATTTCATTATATATGGGGGAGACAAGGGAGTGAAAAGAAGGAAGTTTTCTATATTTCACTCAAGGTGGTAAAATATGGACACCAACAGATCTTCGTGGTGATGGAATGGTTCTGTGCCTGGATTCCAATAATGATTACATTAATCCACATATGTGATAAAATGGCATAGAACTATACATACACATTATACCAATATCAATTCCCCATTTGTTATATGGCACCATAATTACATGAGATGTAACTACTAGAGAAATTGAATGAAGAGTACATGGGATCTCTGCGTGCTAGCTTTGCAACCTCCAATAAATCTAAATTATTTCAATATAATAAGCTCTTCTTAAAAAAAAAAGAAAGAAAGAAAAGGGGTGCCTGGGTGGCTCAGTCATTAAACGTCTGCCTTCGGCTCAGGTCATGATCCCAGGGTCCCGGGATCGCGCCCCGCATTGGGCTCCCCGCTCAGTGGGGAGCCTGCTTCTCCCTCTCCCACTCCCCCTGCTTGTGTTCCCTCTCTGGCTGTGTCTCATTCTGTCAAATAAATAAAATCTTTAAAAAAGGAAGGAAGGAAGGAAGGAAGGAAGGAAGGAAGGAAGGAAGGAAAAGATGAAGGTGAAATAAAAGAAATTTTCAGACAAACAAAATCTAAGTGGTTTCATTACCAGCATACCACCAATACAAGAAATAATGAGCAAATTTTTTCAAGCCAAATGGAAATAGCCCTGGAGGGAGGCACAGAATTGTGGGAAAGATTGAAGAATATGGGAAGGAGCAACTAAGTGGTTAAATATATAATTATATTATTTTTATGAATGCAGGTTAGCTCTTTAAAACAAGTAATAATGTGCCACGGGGTTATAAAAGAGAAGTAAGTGTACAGGACAGAAGCGGGGGAAATGTAGCTAAACTCTTCTAATGTTCTTGGACTTTCTGGGCAGGGTGATCAAAGTGCTAACTTAAGGAAAAACATAGTAAGTCAGGAATGCATATGGAAATCTCTAGTCCATAAAAACCACTAAAATGATATAAAAATGTCTAAATGAAGATCTAATAGATTAAAAGTACTAATACTTGATTAATCCTAAATAAATAGGAAAGGTCAATTAAGGAAGAAGGAACAGATGGAACATGTAGAAAACATGGTAGGATGGTAGACATCAAGCTAAGCACAGTTAGTTTCATTAAATGTAATGGAATAAATACACCAATTAAAAAACAAAAATGTCAGACTGGATAAAAATCAAGACCCACTGTGTGCCACTTAGCAGGTGCACACTCTATATAGTACGATAGCTGAAGGACCCAGCAAGGTCGAAAGCAAAAGGTGGGATGAAGATGCCATCGTTAACCAGTAATTGTGTCTCTGCTTTATCTAATCTTTTGTCAAAAAAGCTTCTAGTGAGTTCTTTTGTTTCAGATACTGTCTTTTTGCCTCTAGAATTCCTGTTTGATTATTTTTTAATGAATTCCAGTTCTGGGGCGCCTGGGTGGCTCAGTGGGTTAAAGCCTCTGCCTTCGGCTCAGGTCATGATCTCAGGGTCCTGGGATCGAGGCCCACATCGGGCTCTCTGCTCAGCAGGGAGCCTGCTTCCTCCTCTCTCTCTCTCTCTGCCTGCCTCTCTGCCTACTGTGATCTCTCTGTCAAATAAAAAAATGGATTCCAGTTCTTTTTTGAAATTTTCCACCTTTTCATGGATTTTCTTGACCTTTTCCTGTTGCCTTAAGCACACTGATAATGGTTACTTTAAAGTCCATGTCTGCTAAAGATAAATTAAGAAAACAATCCCATTTACAATTGCACCAAAAATAATAAAGTACCGGGCGCCTGGGTGGCTCAGTGGGTTAAAGCCTCTGCTTTCGGCTCAGGTCATGATCTCAGGGTCCTGGGATCGAGGCCCACATCGGGCTCTCTGCTCAGCAGGGAGCCTGCTTCCCCCTCTCTCTCTGCCTGCCTCTCTGCCTCCTTGTGATCTCTCTCCCTCTGTGAAATAAATAAATTAAAAAAATCTTTAAAAAATAATAATAATAATAATAATAAAGTACCTAGGAATAAACTTAACCAAAGAAGTGAAAGACCTGTACTCTGAAAATTATAAAACATTGAGGAAAGAAATTGAAGACAGCATAAAGAAATGGAAAGACATTCTGTGCTCATGGATTAGAAGAACAAATATTGTCAAAATGTCTCCATGACCCAAAGCAATCTACAGATTTAATGCAATCCCTATCAAAACACCAACAGTGTTTCACAGAACTGGAACAAACAATCCTAAAATCTGTATGGCACCACAAAAGACCTCAAATAGCCAAAACAATCTTGAAAATGAAAAACAAAACTGGAGGTATCACAATTCTAGACTTCAAGGTATACTACAAAGTTGTAGTAATCAAAACAGTAGAGTACTGGCACAAAAACAGACACCTAAGTCAATGGAACAGAACAGAGAGTCCAAAAATAAACCCACAATTATGTGGTCAATTAATCTTTGACAAAGCAGGAAAGATTATCCAATGGGAAAAAGACAGTCTCTTCAACAAATGGTGTTGGGAGAAGTGGACAGCCACATGCAGAAGAGTGAAATTGGACCACTTTCTCATATCATACATAAAAAATAAACTCAAAATGCCTTAAATGTGAGGCCTGAAACTATAAAAACCCTAGAAGGAAGCATGGTCAGTAATTTCTCTGACATTGCACATAGCAACATTTTTCTCATATGTCTCCTGAGGCAAGGGACATAAAAGCAAAATTAAACCACTGGGACTATGTCAAAATAAAAGGCTTCTGCACAGTGAAAGAAACGATCAACAGAAGTAAAAGTCAGTCTACGGAATGGGAAAAGATTTGACATATCCAATACAGGGTTAGCATCCAAAAAATACAAAGAACTTGTACAACACAGCACCCAAAACATACGTAATCCAATTAAAAATGGGCAGAAGACATGAACAGATATTTCTCCAAAGAAGACATACAGAAAGCCAGCAGGCACGTGGAAAGATGCTCACCATCACTCTTCATCAGGGAAAAGCAAATCAAAACCACAATGAGATGTCACCTCACACCTGTCAGAACGGCTAAGATCAACAACACAAGAAACAGCAGCTGTTGGCAAGGACGTGGAGAAGGGGGAACCCCCGTGCGCTGTTGGCGGGAACGCAAACTGGTGCAGCCACTGTGGACAACAGTACAGAGATTCCTCAAAAAGTTAAAAAATAGAGCTACCCTATGATCCCGTGATCCCGTTACTGGGTATTTACCAAAATAATACAAAAACACTAAATCAAAGGGATACATGTACGCCTATGTTTATGGCAGCATTATTTACAATAGCCAAGATATGGAAGCAGCCCAAGTGTCCATCAACTGACGAAAGGATAAGGAAGAAATGACTTGTATATACAATGTAATATTAACCAGCCGTTAAAAAAGGATGAATCTTGGCCACTTGCAACAGCATAGATGGAGTTAAAGACCATAATTCTAGGTGAAGTAAGTCAGCCAAAGACAAATACCATATGATTTCACGCATATGTGGAAATTAAGAGACAAAACAAATGAGCAAAGGGGAAAAAGAGAGAGAGAAACAAACCAAGATTCAGACTCTGAACTCTAGAGAACAGAGTGATGGTTACCAGAGGGGAGGGAGAGGTAGGTGAAGGAGAAGAGAGTACCCTCACTGTGATGAGCCCCGGGTGACGTATACAACTGTCGAATCACTATATCGTACACCGGAAATGAATATAAATCTGTACGTTAACTCCACTGCAATTAAAATTAAAAACTTGATTAAAAAATACAAATAAAGTCCATGTCTGCTAACTCTAGCACCTCGGTCAACTCTGAGTCTCTCTCTGCCGAGGTTTTGTCTTGGATGCCAGTTTAGAGCTATTATAAAGGACGTTTTCATCAATATATGTAAACAGGTGTTTCATACACTCATATTTTTCTAGTTCAAGGTAGAAGCTGAGATTGTTGATCTGAGACCTTTCTTCTTTTCTAATTTATATGTTTCCTGCTATCAGTTTCCCCCTAAGTAGGGCTTTTATAGAGCCCCACAAATTGAATGTATTGTGTTTTCTTTTGCACCCAGTTCTAATTTCTGTTTGGATTTCTTCCTTGATCCATGGATTATTTTTACAAGTGTGTTATTTAGTTTCCAATTATATGGGGATTTTTCTAGAGACTCTTCTGTTGCCGATTTCTAATTTAATTCCATTGTTGTCAAAGAGCATATCTGATACGACTTGAATCCTTTTAAATGTATTGAGCATGGTTGGATGGCTCACAGTAGAGTCAATCTTGGTAAATATTGCGTGCATGTGAAAAAAAAAATATGTATTCTGTTGTTGTTGGGTGGAGTGCCCTGTAAATGTCCATTAGGTCAACGCAGTTGATAGTGTTGTTCATGTTTTCCACGTCCACACTGGTTTTCTGTCTCATCACTCTCGTAGGCAGTGGAAAAGAGGTATGAAATCTCTGAGTGCGGTTGTGTCTCTATCTCCTTGCAGGTCTATCAGATTTTGCTGTGTGTGTTCCGGATCTGTTATTAGCTACATACAGGTCTGAGATTGTCAAATCTTATTGATGAAACATTTCTCATTATAAAATGAGCTTCCTCATCCTCAGTAACATTCTTCACTCTTACGTCCACTTTGTTCTACGTTAATGTGCTGACACCAGCTTCTATTTGATTAGTATTATCTCCTTCCTTTCACTTTTAATCTATTAATCCATCCATATATGTAAAGTGAATTTCTTACGGAGGGAAGATAGTCAGGTCTTACATTTTTGTCCAGTCTGACAACCTCTGGCTTCCAGTTGGGTGTTTAGATCATTTACATTTGATCGTGGTTCTGATCAGGTTTAAGTTTATCTTGCTATTGGTTTTGTGCTTGTTCCGTCTGATCTCTGCTCGCTCTCTCCCCTTTTTCTGCCTTCTTTGGGATTACTTACTTTTCATGATTCCATTTTATCTCTTTTGGCTTATTAGGTTTCTCTATTATTTTTGTGGGTGTTTTAAAGATTGTACTAAACATCCTTACCGTAACACAATCTAATTTAATGATCTACCATTTCATGTATAAGAAATTTACACTGATGGGCACCTGGGTGGCTCAGTGGGTTAAAGCCTCTGCCTTCGGCTCAGGTCATGATCTCAGGGTCCTGGGATCGAGGCCCGCATCGGGCTCTCTGCTCAGCGGGGAGCCTGCTTCCCCCTCTCTCTCTGCCTGCCTCTCTGCCTACTTGTGATCTGATCTCTCTCTCTGTGTCAAATAAATAAATAAAAATCTTTAAAATTAAAAAAAAAAGAAAAAGAAATTTACACTGATACCCTTCCATTTCTCTGCTCATGACCTTTGCGTTACTATTGCCATACCTTTCTCTTTTACAAAGGTATAAAACCAACAATATGCTGTTATTATGTTACTTCCCAGAAGATTTAAACAATTGTTTCAACCTTACATATGTCCTGCTGTTAGCTACCATCTCAAGTGCTCTTCGCCCCTTTAGTGGGTCTGCCATTTTCCATCTGCATGATGCTCTCTGTACCATTTGAGGCAGTACAGCTGGGCTGCTCACCAACTTTCTCAGCTTCTGTATTTCTGAAAAAAGTCTTTCGCCCTCCCTGTCGAAAGATATTCTACTAGATATAAGATTGTAGGGCTTTTTCTTTTAACATTTTGAAGATGTTGCCTCACTGGCTCCTTGCTTTGATGGTTTTTGATGAGAAATCTGCTGTCGTCTTTAGCTTTGTTCCTTAGTACATAACAAGTCTTTTTTCCTCTGGCTGCTTTTAAGGTTTTCTCTTTATCACTACTTTAGAGCAATTTGGTTATGTTGTGTTTAAGGTAGTTTTACTCAGGTTTCTTACATTTGGAATTCACTGGGCTCTGGAGGGTGTGGGTCTACAGTTTTCATCAACTTCGGAAAGACTTTTAGCTCTTATTTCTTCAAATATTCTTTATGCTGCCCCTCTTTCTCCTCTCCTTCCCAGACTCCAACTACCTACCTATAGCTCACTGATTCTCTTTTCATTTCTTAATTCTCTTTTCTCTCTGTGTTTCATTTTAGATTGTTGTTTATTGCCATGTCTCCAGGTCTCCCAATCTTTTCTTCCACAATTTCCAGAAATCTGCCAACACTGTTCATCTCATAAATGGTTGTTTCATCTACGGAAGTCTGATTTGAGCCGTTGATATTGTCTAGGTCTCTACTTGATTTTTGAACATGTGAAATACAGTGATAACAACTGCTTTAGTATCTTCACCTGCTAATTCTAACATCCGTATCAGTTCTGGGTTGATTTCAATGGATGGACTGCTCTCTTCATTATGGGCTATATTCCTTTGCTTCTTTGCATGCCTGGTAACTTTTGCTTGGATGAAAGTGTTGTGAATTTTACTTAGTTGAGTGTTGGCTATTTTTGTATTCCTGTAAATATTCCGAAGCTTTGTTCCGGGGTGCTGTTAAGGTCCTCAGAAATACTACGATCTTTTGGGGTCTTCCTGTTAAGATTTGTTAGGTTGACCAGAACAGTGCTTGCTCTGGCGCTAATTCCTTCCCACTACTGAGGGAAAACCCTTCTGTGTGCTCTACCTAATGCGCCATGCATCTCTGAGGTCTTCCAGTATGGATATGGCAAAATTGGAACAGGCTCTATTCACAGCCCAGTGTGACCACTGAGGACTAGGACCTCTCACCTTTAGGTGCTCCTTTTCCCAGATCAGATCACTGCTTCCCAGGTTTGCACTGATCACTACTAGGCTGGATATGACGGGAGAGGGAAGAACGGGGAGTGTCCATGCGGATCTCAGGGGCTCCGTCCCTGTGCAGCTCTCTCCTGTCAGGCCCTCTGTCTGCAAACGCCCAGTGTGCCGTCCCCCTCAGACTCTCAGCTCCATCCCCTCAAGCCCTGGAGTCCACCGGCTCCACCCCAGAAGCTGTCGAGACAGCATGCTGGGGCAATGCCCCGTATATTTCTCTTCTCTCGGGGTCGCTACTTTCTGCTGCCTAGTGCTCTGTGTCTTGGAAGTCATTTCTTCACATATTTTGTCCATTCTTCGGCTGATTCGCGCAGACATATCTGATCCCTGTTATTCCATGTTAGTTACAAGCAGAACTCTCTAGCCATTCATATACAATTATTAATATATTGGGGTTCAAATATACTAGTACTTACTGGCATGTTTGGGTTTAATAAGTGCTTTACACTCTCCCACTTGCTCTATATTCCCTTTGTTCTCTGTGACTACCTACTTTTGAATGAATTGGTTTCTATTGTTCCATTATTCCACCATATGAGCTTGGAAGTTATGAAGTCTTTTATTTTTCTCTCGGAAGCTACTCTAGAGATTATAACTTGCTTCCTGAACTTCTCAACGTCTAACATTAAATACCTTTAGGAAGAATGCAAAAATCTCAGAACATTGTCTACCTACCCCCTCACAAATTGCAGACCAATGTCACCATGCACCCCCATCCTGTCCGTACGCTTCACCTGACACGATGCTATTGCTGTTACATACTATCAACATCCTCTAAAATTTACTTACATATGTACCGTTTTGTTGTTTTTTATGCCTCCCTGACTCTCTGTTCTTCCTGAGATCATCCTTTTTCCTGAAGGATACCTCTTAGTTTTTTCTTTAGTGTGGTTCTTCTTATGCCAAACTCTCTCTGTTTTTCTGTCTGAAAATGTCTTTATTTTACCTTCGGTCTCAAAGGATATTTTTCTTGTACACAAAATCCTAGTTCAACAGCTACCCATCTTGTAACACTTTAACGATATCATTCTGATGCCCCCAGTTCCTTTACTTAGGTTGAAAATTAGCTGTCAGCCTAAGAGAAAGAGTTGGGGCGCCCTTTGCTTTGGGTGGAGACCACTAGCCTGGTGTATGGGGAAGCAGAATCCTTCCAGCCTTTGGGGGGCAGGGAAGTAAAATTCACCCTTGAATCATCGGTCTGCTCTAAAACTGGATTACGGCAACCATAGAGTTTTGGTGCCCCCTGGTGCCTGGCAGAAGCAGCCCTCAAGCCCATGGAGGAAGACTGCCCCTGGGTCCTGAAGTATTTCTGTAACGCGGCAAATACAAGGTCTGTCCCACAACGAGGCTACAAGCGGACAGACAGAATGTATACAAATACAAGCAAAAGTAGTAACAAGTCCATGGGCAGCCAGATATTGCAGTTATCACCAACTATCAAACACATCTCGAAATAAATACGTATGCATTGTTTAAGTAGATAAGAGGCAATGTTGAGAATTTGGGCAGGGATCTGAAAACCATAGAAAGAAAGAAAAAGAATTATATCATATGCCTCTTCAGGTGAACGCAGGCTCTCTTGGCCACTCCTGTCCCAGAGCGCTGGGCCGTTCGCCTTGCTTCAGCTGTCACAGTGGTAACCGGTTCTGGGCGGCCCCCACTTGGCTCCACACAGGTGCAACTCAGCAGCATCACACATCAAGCCCCCTGGACGCCACTTAGCTCCAGCCCCAGGTCTTCCCAGTTTCCACTGCAGCGTGAAAAGCCTCAGGACTCACTCAGCCCTCACCTTTGCAAATGTGGGCGAGTTAGTACTCTGTGGGGTGAACCACTGACGAACGGGATTTGGGCACTGGCTTGTGAGCAAACTATGCCCCGTTCCTCCTCCTGAACGGAACGTGCTGATACTCAGCCTCTTGGAAGACGCTGCCATGAAAGGGAATGACCAGCTGACTGACGTCCAGGCCTGTCTCCGCCATGCCCTGGGTCACTCCTGACTGCCCAGTTGCCCTCTTTACTACAGTAGGAGCCCTGAGCCTTTGTCTCACACTCTCCTTCCTAGGTGGGTGACGTCCTGTGGCAGTCATAACAGAGAACCACATCTGGGTGACTTAACAGAAATGTCTTGTCTCGCAGTTCTGGAGCCGGAAGCCCAAAACCGAGGAGTCGGCCAGGCTGTGCTCTCTCCGGAGGCTCTAGGGGAGAATTTTTCCTTGCTTATTCCAGCTCCTGGTGGCCCCAGGCATTCCAGGCTTGGGACCGCAACTCTCCAACCTCTGCCTCCCTCTCCGCATGGCAGTACCCCTGTGCCTGTCATCTCTGGGTCCAAATCTCCCTTTATAAGGCCACCAGTCATATTAGGTTGGGCTTCACCCTAAAAACCTCATTTTAACTTGATTACCTCTATAAAGACCTTATTTCCAAATAAATAAATAAATAAAGACCTTATTTCCCAATAGGGTCCCATTCTGAGGTACTGGAGGGGTAGGACTTCAGCATAGTATTTGGGAGGACGCAATTCAACTCATAACATCAGAGAACCCTGGTTAGGACCCAATAAATAAATAAAAATCTCATTAACTAAAGAAAGAGTAAAATAACTCATATTATAAACTCGTTGGGTGGGCTTACAAGCAAATTTTATGAGCTGGAAGAGAATAACCAGAATAAAGCACAAGGAAGGAAAAGAATGGAGAAAAAAAGAAGCAGAAGAGGTGCTAAGATCTTACCACTTCTATTCAACATGGTTCTGGCAGAGCAATCAGGCAAGAAAAAGAAATAAAAGGCATCCAAATCAGAAAGGAAAAAGTAAAATGATCTGTTTGCAGTTGACATGATCTTACATGCAGAAAACACTAAAGACGCCACACACGCACGCACACACACACACACACACACACACACTATTGGGAGAATGAATCAATAAATTCAGTACAGTTGCAGAATACAAAAATTAGCACACATAAATCAGATATGTTTCTGTAGACTAATAGTGAACTATCCAAAAAGGAAATTAAGGAAACTTTCCCACTTAAAATAGTACCAAAAGGAATAAAATATTTAGGGGGAAAAAACTAGTCAAGGAGGCAAGAGACTTGTGTACTGAAAACTTTAAGACACTGATGAAAGAAACTAAAGAAAACACAATGTTTATGGATGGGAAGACTTCCCTTTGCTAGAATGTTCACATTACCCAAAGCAGATTTGATGCAATCTTTCTCAAAATCCCAAAGGAAATTTTTCCTGAAGTTGAAAAAAAATCCTAAAATTTAGTAATTTAGGAAAAGTAATCTTCAGGGAGAACAAAGCTGGAGGCTTCACACGTCCCGATTTCAAAAGATACTACAAATACAGTCATTAAAACATCATAGTACTGGCATAAAAACAGACATTCTGAAACACTTGGGTGGCTCAGTTGGTTAAGCCTCTGACTTGGTTTCAGCTCAGGTCATGATCTCAGAGTTGTAAAATCAAATCCTGTGTCAGCCTCCCTGCTCACTGGGGAGTCTGCTTGAGATTCTCTCTCCCTTTCACTCTGCCTCTCCCCCTCCCCCAGGTGCATGCATTCTCTCGCTCTCTCTGAAATAAATAAATAAATAGTCTTTTTTTTTTTTAAAAAACCCAGACATGAAGACCAGTGGATCAGAACAGAAAGGCCAGAAGTAAACCCACATATGTACAGTGAACTGATCTTCAACTAGCGTGTCAACAATACAAAACCTGGGAAAGACAGACTCTTTAGCAAATAGTGCCTGGAAAATGGATATCCACATGCAAAAGAGTGAAATTGGACCCTTATCTGGCACCGTACCCAAAAATCAACTCAAAAGAGATTAAAGGTTTAAATGTAAGATATGAAACCATAAAACTCTGAGAAGAAAATACAGGGAATGGCTTCATGACATCAGTCTTGACAATGATTTCTTGGATGTGGCACCAGAGACATAGGCAACAAAAGCAAAAGTCAACAAGTGGGACTACATCAAACTAAAAGCTTCTGACCATAAAAGGGAACTATCAACAGAGGGAAAAGGCAACCCATGGAATGGGAGAAGATATTTGCAAACTATATCTCTGATAAGGGACTAATATTCAAAATATATGAGGATCTCTTACAACTCAATAGCAAAAAATCAAAAAACCTGACTAAAAGTGGACAAAGAATTTGAATAGATACTTTTCCAAGGAAAATATACAAATGGCCAACAGGTACATGAAAAGATGCTTTACATCACTAATCAACAGGGAAACACAATTCAAAATTATAGGGGATATGACTTCACACCCTTTAGGGTGGGTATTATTTTTTTTAAAAAAAGATAAATATTGGCAAGGATGTGGAAAAATCAAAACCCTTGTACACTGTTGAGAATGCAAAATGGGGTAGCTGCTATGGAAAATGGTATAGCAGGTCCTCGAAAAATTAAAAGTTGAACTACCAGATGATCTGGCAATCCTATTTCTGGGCACCTAACTAAAAGAATCGAAATCGGGCTCTCAAAGAGGTATCTGCATTCCCCTGTTCATTGCCATATTATCCACAATAGCCAAGAAATGGTAAAACCTCAATGTTCATGGACAAATGAATGGACAACAAAAATGTGTTATATACTTACTTTGGAATATTATTCAGACTTCACAAAGAAGAAAATCCTGTCATTTGAGACGATGTGGATGAACCTGGAGGACATTATGCTAAGTGAAATAAGCCAGACACAGAAAGACAAATAATCCATGATTCCACTACTAAAGTAGTCAAACTCATAGAAACAGAGTTTAGAGTGGTGGCTGCCAGGGACTGGACAGGGGAGGGGGCACAGAACTAGGGCAGGGCTGTTCAGTAGGTACAGTTTCAGTTACACAAGATGGAGAAATCCAGATTCGCTGGGCAACATGGTTTCTGCAGCTGACAATACTGTTCTGTGCGTTTAAAAATTTGTCGCAAGCCCCAGTGTTTATAGCAGCAGTGTGCACAATAGCCAAACTAGGGTAAGAGCCCAGATGTCCATCTACAGATGAATGGATAAAGAAGATGTGGTATGTGTACACACACACACACACACACACACACACACACACACACACAATGGAATACTACTCAGCCATCAAAAATGAAATCTTGCCACTTGCAATGACATGGATAGAACTGAAGGGTATTATGATAAACAAAATAAATCCATCAGAGAAAGACAATTGTCATATGATCTCAGTGATACGTGGAATTTAGGAAACGAAACATAGGATCATAGGGGAAGGGAGGGAAAAATAAAAGAAGATGAAAACAGAGAGGGGGACAAACCATCAGAGACTCTTATTCATAGGAAACTAACTGAGGTTGTTGGAGAGGAGGGGGTGCAGGGACGGGGTAACTGGGTGATGGGCAATGGGGGGGGCACATGATGTGATAAGCCCTGCGTGTCATGTAAGCCTGATGAATCACAGACCTGTACCTCTGAAATCAATAATACATGAATTAATTGCATTTAAATTTTTAAAAATTAATTAATTTTTAAAAACAAAATAAAAAATAAAAAAATACTGCAGGGTAGATAGATTTCGTGTTAAGTGTTTTCACTGTATTTTTTTTTTAATTTTAAAAAAAAGAGCTCCTCCCACCCAGCTGTTGGTGAACCATGGACCAAAAAGGCGAGAAGGATGGAGCCCACAGGTAGAGGCGGTGAGGGGTGTGACCAGGAAAATGGGGGGTCCAGGAGCCCCACCTAGTGTCACCCCATCCACCTACAGCTCTAGCCCCACACAACTCCAGCCTTCTCCCCTGGAAACAGCCTCTCCCACCCAGCCCTTCGTCCCCCATTCAAACCCACCATCCATATCCGCATCAGCCACCAGAGTTGACTCCATGTTTGAAAATGTTGTGGTTCTTGTTCTCTTGCTTCCTAGTCTTCCTTATGGCCTGGAAAATAAAGTTTCAATTCATTCTGAGGGTGGAGCCCATCATGAATGAGGAGAGAACTGCTGGCAGTACTTTTGCTAGAAGCTGCCTGCCCAGAGAGCCAGCAGGAGAGAAAGAAGCCAGGATCTGGACACATGGATGCTGGATCAAGCCACACCTGAAGTCAGTAGCTGAGCCAGGGGAATCCTCGCATTGTTAAGTCAGTTTGAACTGGTTGTCTGTCACAACAGAAATGGCTTAGCCCCCATGAAAACACCCCAAACTCCAGGGCAGGACTTTGTCAGTTTTGGTTGCCCTGTAACCCCAGCACCAAAAATACCGTAGGTGCTAAATAAAAGTTGGTGATGTGGGAGGAGCCTAGAGGGAGGCCGAGGTAAGAGAGGCCCAGAGCCAAGGGACAGGGGGTGTGGGAGGCAGCCTGAGGCTTGTGCTGTCAGCCGTGGCCCCACCTAGGCCACCAGGGACCCCTTAGTCTGCTTCCTGGCCTCCGTAGCCCAGAGGGTTCTGACGCAGCCAGAGGCCCGGCCCCAGCTCCAGCCTCCTGGAAACACCTCCCTGTTCCCAGACACCTGGCTAGTGTGAGAAGTCCTGCCAGTGTTGTACAGCGGACAGTGCTCTTTGCCCGAGCAGACCGCTGGGGGAGCAGCCCAGCCCCCCTCCCACCCGCTTAGCTCCTCAGCCTCTGCTGGGGTGCTGGCACCACCCGCATCTGGCCCTGGGGCCCTTGGCCCCCCTGTGCCTGGCAGGGGTGGGAGCTGGTCCGGGGATGATCTCAGGAAGCTCCTTTCCCTGAGCTGCTGCCCTCTGAGCTCTGGGGGCCCTGACACATCAGGCCGATTAGCTAGAGGCCTGTCCCTGCTCTGCCTCCCAGGGTAGGGTCACGCGGGCTGGGGGCCCGCTGCGGTTGAGAGCCGTGCCTGGCCTGATCCTGCCTGTACCCTTCTCCCCGCAGTTGAGGCCCCAAGATTCCTGTCCCCTGATGAGCCCCTGGACTCTGCCTTCTTCCCACTCCAGGCTGCCAAAGGAAACGTCCCCCTGACCCCCTCTCCTCTGCTCTGAGATTGTCAGTGGCGTCCACTGCCCCCAGGACGGGGGCACCAGCCTCTCAGCCTGCGGTCTGCAGCCCAGAGCCCTGCCCTCACTGTCATCCGAGAGGGCTGGAGTCCACTCCCTCCAGACCCCTGCGGGCAGCCTGAGCTCTTCCCACGCGTCACGCACGTCCCCGATGGCACCTAGGACGGGGAATCGTTTCCAGGACGTTTCCGTCGACTTCACCCCGATCCATCGGAGGAATCACTGCTGTGGCAGCTAGAGCCTTAGGACACGCACTTCTTGATAATAAGACTTAAAAATCGGAATGATTCCTTGACCTGTAGGCTGGCTGCTGTGGCAGCAGGCAAGAGCACAGCGTGAATCTCGTTGTCCATCTCCGTCCGAGCTCCTGGGCGCCCGGGGCCCCGCCCCTGAGCAGGAACGTTTGTTGGACTTTTTTTTTTAAGATTTTATTTATTTATTTGAGAGAGAGAGCATAAGCAGGGGGAGCAGCAGAGGGAGAGGGAGAAGCAGACCCCCCGCTGAGCAGGGAGCCCGACACGGGGCTCAATCCCAGGACCCTGGGATCATGACCTGAGCCCAAGGCAGGTGCTTAACTGACTGAGTCACCCAGGCGCCCCTGAGCAGGAACTTTTGGGAAGGAGATGTCTTTTTTCCTGAGCAGCAGGTCTCAACAGTGGGCTGAAAATATTCAGTAAAGCGTGTCATCCAGGCTTTGCTGCTCCGTTCATGGAGCACAGGCCGAGTAGATTCAGTAGGATTGTAAGGGCCCCGGGTTTTCAGGAGCGTAAATGAGCTCGGCTTCCACTTAAAGTCGCAGCTAACAGGAGGCTCAGCCCGGCCCCCGAAGCGTAGACGACAGGCCCCGGGCGCGCCTCTCTAGCTGTGGAAGTCCCAGATGCCCCCAGACGGCTCGATCTTCCGGACACGCGCTCGGCCTCTCCGTGGGCACCGCGGCCCCATCTCCCACGGGCACGTCGCGGGGCCGGCTGCTTTCCTTAAGCCTCCCGAACCCCCCTGTGCCGGCTCCAGACTTTCCCTCCACAGGCTGGTCCCCTCTCCGCCTCCAGGGGACGGAAGAGCCGGGCCTGGCTCCGGACCAGGCTTTGGCAGGAGGGAATGTTGCGGTGGCCGGTGTGATCTCCCCAGACCACTCAGACTTGCTCCGAATCGGCACGAAGCCCGTCTTGCTTTCTTATCACCCGTGTGTTCGCTGGAGTGGCACTTTTAATTTCCTTCGAGAACTTTTCCTTTGCATTCACGGCCTGGCTCACTGTCTGGCGCAAGAGGCCAAGCTTTCGGCCTCTCTCGCCTTCCGCGTGCCTTCCTCACCTCGCTGACTCATTTCCAGCTCTGATTTAAAGTGAGAGACGGGCGGCTCTTCCTTTCACCGGAACACCACTTAGAGACCACCGTAGGGTTATTAACTGGCCGCGTTCCAATATCGTTGTGTCTCAGGGACCAGGGAGGCCCCAGGAGAGGGGGAGGGAGGGGGGAGCAGCTGGTGGGGGGAGCAGTCAGGACACACTTGATACTGATGAAGTTCATGGCCTTCCATGGGCATGGTCCGCCGCGGCCGGAAGCCATTGCAACAGGAACATCAAAGATCACGGGTCGCAGATGACCGTCATGGGTAAGACAGTAAGAAAAGGTTTGAAATGTCGGGAATTACCAAAGTGTGACCCAGAGACACGTAGTGAGCAAGTGTGGTTGGACGGCACCCGCAAAGCACGACAGCGCAAAGCACAGGCAGACAAGGCTGACTGTGTTACTCGTGACCTTGAGATTGCCCTCCAGCCCCGGGCAAAGGGCTTCCTCGCTGTTGCTGTCGACAGCCCTGTGACCACACTTTGGGGAGGACGTCACTGCGCTGATCTGCCAAGGAGGACAATGTGGAGTGTGGATAGAGGTGAGCACGCGAGAGGGACCCTCTGGCCTGCAAAGGTAGTGGCTTCTAGAACAATCCACCTGCAGAGAGCTTTGCAACAGTAACAGAACTGACCCCAAGTCTTTCCACCCTGTAAACATCGATGATAAAATACTCCGACCACCAGCCACGGCCACGGGGTACAGAAACGTCAGGTTAGAAAGGAAAGACAGGGTCTGTCTCTGTCCTCAGTTACCTGGGACTTTCCGGATTCTCCATTCCATCATGATATAAACCGCCCTTCATGCACTTGCTAAGTTCTCCAGACACGGGAATGGGTGTCACGCAAACGTCAGAGCCTCACAGCGCCGGAGGCAGCCATGGCCCCGGGCAAAGATTTGCCGGCCCCAAGTTCAGAGCCTGACCCCTGGCCCACGCACTTGACCTCTCTGGCCGACTCCTCCTCCGTGGAACGGAAGGTAAGTCATGAGGGCATCCCCGGGCCCCGTAGGGGAACCCCTGCCTCACAGAACACCGGACAGGGGCCGGAAATATCAGCCAACACGGCACACACAGCCGTGGGGACCGTGGCAAAGATGGCACTGGCTTCATCACAAGCCTGGTGGGCGCGGGAACACTGGGGACCCCAAAAAGGGTCTGGCGGAAGGCCCTGTGCCCAGCAGAGACCCAGGATGGCACTGGATCGGAGCTCTGGCAGGCCCATGCCCAAGGCACTGTCCATCCCCCGCTCCAGGACCTAAGCCCCTGCTGTCTTCCCGGGACCCAGAGCAGAGCCTGGCTCACAGTAGGACCGCTGCCCAGGACAGGGTCAGGGCGTAGGGAACCCAGAGGAATACGGTTACAGCTGGCTGTTCGCCCAGAGACATGAGGGCTGTGCTTGCCTCCACCGACCCCCTCCCAACACACATGGGGTGGAGGGACAGGACCCTTACAGGGACCCTTACGGGACCCTTAGCTACCTACTGTTCCAGCCCAACTGCCCCAAGGACCAGCTTTGTTAACTGACCCTATGATGCCAAGGCATCAGGGCAGGAGCTAGAAATGAGATGTCCGGGACAGGGTGGAAAAGAAGAAACCTCCCCGGCCAAACCCTCCCTTTCCTGAGGAAGCTGCCTCTTGCAGGGGCCGAGGGGCTGACGAGGGGGAAGGGACGGCACACGAGGGCGCCATGGCTGCGGGTGAAAAATGAGCCGCCTGTGCGCAGTCTCGGGTGTGATGCCAGGTCGTCACCACCAGATGGCGGGCAGCGACCATCTCGGCTTTTAGCTCGCACAGCAATCAGTATTCACGCTGTCACAGGAGAGGGGACAGACGGACTTCTGCTTTCTGATTGTTCCACACGTGCCAGACACTAGTGCGAGTGTATTTCTTTATTGACTCAGGCAGGACTCACAAACACCCTATGAGATGCTAGTTGTGGCCATTTGACAGATGAATTCCCATTTGCCCTCTATGATTTCTCAAGTGTTCAAGTTCATGTTCTAGCAAATTCTCTCCCTAAAACGCCATACTGCCGTTTCGAACGCGAGAGGACGAGCTCGGTGCACCCAACGGGGGCGGGGGGTGGGGGCGCCTTTCTCCTCCCGCCACTGCTTGGAGGGGCCGGGGCTGGCCTGAGCCGGGAGTGGGAGACAGCCAGCCTCACACCCAGGGCCGCAGGAGCAAGGACAGCAAGGTCCGTTTGGGGCCCCTGCCAGGTTCCAGCACCCAGGTGGGTGAGTCTGCAGCAGCAAAGGGCCCCCCAGGAAGCCACGGGGAGGAGTTTGGAGGTGCCCTGCAGCAGTGGGGTGCTGCTCCGGCTCACGGAGCTATTATTTCCAGGAATTTCACAGACCAGTTGGTCAGCACAGCCATTAGTAAAAATTCAACCGTGCAAACTTATTTTTTTAAAGATTTTATTTATTTATTTGACAGAGAGATCACAAGTAGGCTGAGAGGCAGGCAGAGAGAGAGGCAGGGGAAGCAGGCTCCCCGCTGAGCAGAGAGCCCAATGCAGGGCTCGATCCCAGGACCCTGAGATCATGACCTGAGCCGAAAACAGAGGCTTAACCCACTGAGCCACCCAGGTGCCCCAATGATGCAAACTTATAATTCAATTATATTAAAAAGAGAGGTAATAAATACTCAAAAAGTATCACCGCCTTGTTGTTTTACTACATTTCGCTGTGGTCTCCGCCCCTGAGGCTATTTCCAGCTGCTTCTCTTAGGGTGGAAATACCATGTAACAGCATCCATGTGGGTGCCCTCCCCACCTCGCGTTCAGGGACCTGACCTCTGAAACCAGCCCCACGGGCAGACTTACAGCAGGGAGATTGGCCAATGCAGCACATGGGTGCTTTTTTTTTTTTTTAAGATTTTATTTATTTATTTGGCACAGAGAGAGAGATCACAAGTAGGCAGAGACGCAGGCAGAGAGAGAGGAGGAAGCAGGCTCCCTGCTGAGCAGAGAGCCCGATGCGGGCCTGGATCCCAGGACCCTGAGATCATGACCTGAGCCGAAGGCAGAGGCTTTAACCCACTGAGCCACCCAGGCGCCCCACATGGGTGCTTTTTATCCAGAGTTACTCATTTACCCATAGACACAGCACTGCCTGTAGGGTATGATATGGTGAGATCTGTCCCGTAAAGAGGTCTTGAGAACAGAAGGGTCAGGAGGAAACTTTCAGGAAGGGAGCGGGGGACGCAGGATGGTTTTAGCCAGTGGGAGGGGGGTGTGCTCTGACACCCAGACCTGGGAGGTGAAGCCACCTCCAATCGGGTCCTCTCTTGGCCACCAAGACGCTGTGACAGCTGGTTCGACTTTCAGACACACCCCGGCCAGGATCGCAGCCTGCCCTGGGCCACTGCCCCCCACCTCGGAGCGTCACCACCTGCCTCTGGGGGAAAAGCCCCTGAGAGGTCAGCGGATGCTTCCTTTCGCTGTGCAGATGGAGGCTGCTGTGCTGGTGCGCAACTCAACGTGGGAAGCGAGGCCTCCATCCCCCACCCCCTAGGATACCTGCCAGGTGCCCTGCCCGCAGGTAGGGCACCCCAGCCTCAGCCACGTGCCGTGGGGCTCCGCGTTCCACGTCCACCTCTTGACCACAGCGGGACTCCTCGCTCAGCCTGCTTCCTCCTGTAACATGAGAAGAGTGTAGTTTTTATTTTTATGTTTTAATTTGGGGGGGCTAGACGATGTTATCAGTTTTGAGACACGTGTCTGGGGGGCCCCATGGTGCCTGGGTCCTGCTCCCTCAACCACTCTGGGCCTTCCCAGGAAGATGGCCGTGGGCACAGGAGCAAGCAGGACCCCGAGAGCTGTTGGTCCCTGGTGGCCAGTGTCCAGCAGGGCCTTTTGGAGACGCTGAGCTGGAGGGCACGGCTTCGGCCGAGCACGAGCTGGCCTGCACTCTGGGGGTGGTCCCCGGGGGGAACCGAGGGAACAGCTCAGGGCCGTTCTCATTCACTGGGTTCCCTTGTCGTCCTGCCTCGTGGAGATGGGTGACCACCGTGTAAGAACCTGGCGGTGAAAACTCACAAAAGTGGGAGGGTCCTCTGCGACGGGTCCCCCCGGAGTTTTGATTAGGGTCATCCACACCAAGCCTCCAGCAATTCCAAAGCTCGGGTTTTCCTACCTCAACACTGGTTCCCAAGAAGGTTTCTGCTCATGGGCTCCCATCCAGGAAGCTGTGATCCTCCGTATACACCTGTCAGACTCCCCAAGTTTGACGACAGCCATTTGCCCCATGACCTCCCTTCACCTAGATCTAAGTGTTGCTGCTTTTGTAGTTGGTTCAACTATTTACTTAGTAGGACAGAGTGGCAATGTCAGTTTCCTCATACGCTGGACCAGAAACCCAGAACCATTTACATTACCATGCTCTTCGTGTTCATTTGAACACAAATCAGCGTGGAGTCAACTAGACAGGTGGTCGATTCTCTCCTGAAAGAATCCATTCCCACCTCCGTAAGCACATCCCCCGACCACATTTGTCCAGATTCCTTGGTATTCTTCTGGAACCAATGAGATGTCCAATTCTGATGTCCCCAAAAAACCTCAGAAATGGATCAAAATAGGACATCCATTGTCTTAATTCCAAACCACTCCAAAAGCAAATAATAATAATAATAATAATAATAATAATAATAATAATAATAAACAAAAGCAGAAACAAAAAACAACCTTCCCTCCTGCTTTTCTATCTCCCACTTGAACGATGCTCAATGTTGGGGCCAGGCAAGTTCACATGGGGGAGTCAGGGGACAGCCCAGCCCAAATGGTCCCAGTTCCAAAGCAATGCAAGACAAACCCGTGTGAAGCCCCTCCCCTCTAGTCTTCATCATAAAGGAATTCAAATTCAGAACTTCTTCCACCAAAATTGAAGTTCCAGTGGGATGAAAGCCTCCCACACCACCTGGCACAGAGACTCTTCTGGAAGGATCGCCTGCGGGGTGAAGTCCAGAGGGGGCTGGGGCCACGGGGTTTCAGGAGCCATTCCACAGGAGAAATTAATCCGACCTCAGTTCTCCAAGGAGGCCGAGACAATAAGGCCCAGCCCCCCCACAGCCCAGATTCTGCCCAAGAGAGACCGGGGTCTCCCCTCTGCCCTGCACAGAGCAGGGCAGAGACCGCAAGCCACCTCGGTGGAAAGAGGAAGTGAGGAGAAGGGAGCCCCGAGCTCAGTGGTCTACAGACCAAGTGGCCGGTCGTTCTTAGTTCACACGTTGGGAACTTCCAACTCAGAAAACAAATCTCCCACCAGGAAGCAAGGTGTGAACCACCTTCGTGTGGATGCTTCTCTCAGAAAACAGGATCCAAAACATCCCTCCTTTTAAACCGGGGGGTTCTGCCATGGAAGGTGGTAGCTCACAGCCAAGTTCACCTCGAATCCTCCGAGGTGGGGGTGTTGGCTGCTTTTATGCCCAGGTGTCTCTCCTCCCGGCAACTGGACCCCACTTTCCCTTAAGCAACCTTGATCTCTCTCTTGGCCGTGCCTGTGCGAAATCCACTAGACAAAAAGGAAGTGATGACCTCGGGACAACGATCTGGAACATTCCACCTGATCAGGAAGGGGTGATCCTGGGCTTCAGTTTATAAGAGTCTGAAACTACAGGGCCACTCTCAAGTGACCACAGAAGCCCAGCTGAGATCCCTGCTGACCTCCCTGGAGCCCCAATCAAGCTGCACCTGAAGCCGGATCTAGAATTTTCCAGCTTCTGTGAACGAATAGATTCACTATTCACTTAAGCAAGGCTGAGCCAGATTATCTGTGGCTCATGCAACTAAAGAAGCCTTTTCTTCTTAGAGTCCTGGGTGTTTAAAAACTTTATTTCCCCTTTGACACTCCACACACACACACACACACAGCACGCCACATACGTATAGACCCACAACAAGGGAAGTTTTAGACCTCACAGTCCCTGTTAAGCCTCTGCTCTTCCCTGGGCCTGGAGTTGCTGCCCACTTCTCTTCTAGAACATTCCTTCATAGATGAGGCTGCCCCAGGGCAGAGTTCTCCAGCAGCCCAAACTCATCCTTGTCAGAAAATGACCCTCACACAAGTATTGGCTACTCCCCCAAACTAGCTGATCCTCAGCTCCTGAACTTTCCTCCAATACCCCGGGCACAGCTGGAGGCTCCTCTGCCTCCTCTTCTTCCTACAGACCTGGGCTTCCCTGCTGTTCTTCCGCCTTCTCCCACCACTCAGGACGCCCCCTTCTGCTCCTGTCCCTGCCACGTGCACAAATAGTTGGAGGAAACAGTCTCTCCTATCCATCTTCCCCATCTTCCCCATCTTCCCCATCACCGTTTGGCCTATAGGACCTATCCCTGCTTTTAACTTAGACCAGGTGCCCCCAAAAGGCTGGGGTCCCTCTCCCTGTGGCCAGAGGACACATTGTATGTGAACCCCCTTCTGAGGCCTGCCCACTTTTGCCTGGCCTTCCCCTGGCCTCTCTCGGCACACCGATCTGGAGCTGATGGGTCCAGCCTTAGGCCTCTGAAGTTCTCTTCTCCTGTTTGGGGTTTGCTAATGTTCCCTGACATGTTCCTCTGCCTCAGCCCAACAAGCCGATGGAGGGTCAGTCCTGTCTTTTCCCTTTACCTGGTTGTGAGTTAAACACCCAGCTCCCCACTGCACGCAGCCCTGAAATTTACCCAAGACAAGTGACAGAGATTTGCAGGGGGTCTAAAGGATTTGGGCTCTTACTTTGAGTGAAGAGGGGAGCCATTGAACAGTTTCAAGCACAGAGTTACGTGATCGCACCTGCAGTTTAACAGGACCTCTCCCACCGTTAAGAAATGCCTGCAGAGAGGCCAGTGCCACCAGGATGCAGACCAGAGACTACAGCGCGGGACCGCATGGCCACGGAGGTGGTGAGAAGTGGTCAGATGTGTATATTTTGAAAGAGGATCCAAGGGGTTTCCTGATGGCTTCCACGTGGGCGGGAGGGAGGAGAGGACGACCCTGGGGTTTGGGCCCAAGCGCTGGAAAGGTGGAGATGCTCTCCGTTGCCCTTTGTTGTCCGAGAGGCGAGGCTGCAGGAGAAAAGGGGGGGTTGCAAGGGTGGAAGACAGGGCTGGGTCTGGGCTGTGAAGTTGGGGACATCACCAGCCGCAGGAATAAGCTGCTGGAAGTGGAGGCAGAGGTCAATGTTGGTGCGCTCGCCATACAGGTGAGACCAGAGGAGCTGACAGGTGTGGGGGCCTTGGTGGGAGCAGAGGACCCCCCAGAGCAGCTCCGTCCGGAGCTGGAGACAGGCACCGAACGGGCTTACGTGGCAGAGTAGGTGGTGCCATCGGCCACAGTCCCAGGTGACACGGGGGCGTGGGGATAGAAAGACCAGCCTCTGGGACAGAGAGTGGGGCTCACCCTCGAGGAGCCCACACCTGAGCTCCTCCTTAACTGGAATGAGGCCTCCCTGACCCACAGTCCGACACGGGCCGACTGGCCAACACCCGCCGCCACGACCCACGGTCCCCACTGTCCCTGCTGCCCTCGCTGAGCGGTGAGGCTGCCACAGCAGGACGACAGAAGGGAAAGGATGACCTGCCCCACGCGGACCACGGAAGCTGCCCGGCCCCCGGGACCCGCCTGTCACCCCGGGAGGGACAGCAGCCCGAGCAGGCGGGACAGGTGCGAGGTGCCAGGCCAGCTCCCGGCACCTGTCACTCTTCCCCCACCACACACCCCACCCACAGGCAGCTCAGGGCTCCTGGAAGTGCGCGGGGAGAGGTGGACTTTCCTGCCGAGACCCCCCCGCTGGCCACGCATGCCACGGAGGGGGGGACCCCTGCCACCCATCCAGTCGGCGTCGGTCCCCCCACTGGAGGCACGGCGAGGGGGGTGGTGTAGGCTCAGCACGGGCAGGCGTCCGGAAGACCTCTGCCCGAACAAGCGGCGCAGGGCGTCCCCCCACACACATGAGCGACAGGCCGCTGGGGCTGGAAGGCTGAGGGGTGCTGAGCCCGCTCTCTGGGAGGGTGCTCGGCGGCGAGAACGCTGAACCCCACTCCATCCTTAAACCCATGCCGTGAGGCAGTACCACCCCTGCACGGAGGAGGAGAGCAAGGGTCAGAGAGGCCCACTCATGAACCCAGGGCACACGGCCCTGGAGAAGCAGACTTGGCATCTCCAACGTCACGCTCATGCTTTACACGGTCTCCGTGAGTGCTCCTGGCCAGGCACAGGCTGTAGGTCTGGGAAACTCATGCTTGGTTTCATCTAATTACTTGTTATTTTATTTTGTCCTATTCTATTCTATGTTTTGTTATTTCTGTTGTATTACTTTTAGCACCAAGAGCCTGAGCCACTTCCTGGGCCTGCCAGCAGTTACCGCCTTTCTGGGGGCCAGAGGTGGACCTGGGATAGGAACCCCAGGGGGTCAGCTCTGCCTGCCTCTTAAGCTCATCCAGGTGTCAGATTTCTATCATCAGCACCTGTTCTTGAGCCCCCACATTGGGTATGAAATAAAACGAGTAAAATGTGTATGTCCCCAACCACAAAGATGCCAGCAACTCAGAGGAAACAGGGCCTCGCACCTCCGGGGAAGCTGGGTGGAAGCCCGCCCGGCCGGTGCTGTGGATTTTCGCGAACGAAGGGTGGAAAAGCAGACTCCAGGCCCCCCAGGAAATGCTCTGCCAGCCCTTGTTGGCCTCTTGGTTAGCGGCCTCAAAGGGGGATCCAAAGGCTGTACCCTCCCCCGCGTCCCTTATGATTGATGGGCCTGGAATCCCAAAGACCACGTCCCCCTGGGGCTGCAGTGCCTCTCTCCCTGTCCCCTTTCTCCAGCCCTCAGGTGAGGAAGCGGCCTGGCCCCTGCCTGCCTCAGGGTCCAGTCTGGCCACCTGGGGACCGCTCACCCAGGATGCAGCAGGCGTGGGGAAGAGTCTCTGATGGCAAGCTTCCTACCCCTGAGGCCCCCCCGGCCTTGCCCTTGAGAACTCCCCACGCCCCGCCAGGCTTCACCCAGCCGCCCCTTACTGCCCTCAGATTCGGAAACCGCCTCCTCTTCTCCTGGCCTCCACCCCACCGCAGGCCCTCCTGAGCCCTTTTGAACAGTCCCTACACTCTTGCACCCCCTTGTCATTGGGCCTCACTTAGTAGCTCCCGGGAGAGAAAGGAGAGAGGAGGGAGGGGGAGGGGCAGGCGGATGGAGGAACCACGGAGGACAGAAGCCGACCTGAGCAGGTGGGGGTGGGGGAGCCACGGGGGCCACGGGTGGGAGACATTCCTCTGCTCGGGGCCGTGGAAGCCGTCGCAGGGGAGCAGAAGCTGGCACTCGGCGGGCGTTTGCCAGAAGCTTCCCTCCTGCCCTGGCCCCCGGGGCGCGGCGCGGGGCCGAGGGCACAAGCCGGCTGCGCCAGGCGGCCGCACCGGGAGCCTCACAGGCCACCACATTTCCTTCCCGCCTCTTGGCACCAGCCCGGGGCTGCCCGGACGCCCCTTCGGGGGCGGCGGCGGTGGGCTGCGGGTTCGGGCTAGCCGCCCACTGCCTCCCTCCCAGCCGGCCGGCCTTCCGAAGCCCCCTCCGCTCCCCGGACGCCCGGCGCGGCGCTGTCCGCACGCGGCTGCCGAGCCCGGCGGAGCTGAGCGTCGTCCTAAGTGCGAAATCTGCCCCAGAATGTAAAGACTTAGTGGGGGAAAAGGAACGCAAAGTACCTCTTAGCATGTTTCACATCGACTGCATGTGAAGATGATGTTTGTGGGGGGCGCTTCGGTGGCTCAGGCAGTTAACCCGCTGCCTGCGGCTCAGGTCGGGGTCTCAGGGTCCTGGGATGAAACCCTGCTCAGTCAGCGGCGAGTCTCCTTCCCCCTCGCCCTCTGTGATCTCTCTCGCTTTCTCTCCCTCCAAGAAATAAATGAAATCTTAAATAAAAAATAAAACAAAGTGATGTTGGGGATATATTGGGTTCACATTACAATTAAGGCCGCCTGTTTCTTTTTATTTCTTCAGTGTGGCCACTAGAACATTTTTAGTTACTGATGGGTCTCTGATTCTATTTCTGTTGGATGGCGCTGGTCTAGAGAGTTCTAAGGCCTTTCGATGTGAGGGCTCTATGAACTCTGACACTTCCACACACACACGCACACACACATACACGCACACATAAACACACACACACATACGCACACACATAAACACACGCGCACACACATACACGCACACATACGCACACACAGAGAGACACACACACGCACACATAAACACACAGAGACACACATGCACACACAAGCACACACATACACGCACACACACAAACACAGATACGCACGCACACACGTGCACACACGTGCACACATAAACACACACATACACACATACACACACACACACACACACGGGGAGGAGAATCTTGATCTCGTTTGCTGGCTGTCCGAGGAGTTAAGTAAGTGTGATTTTGTGGGAAGGGCCCGGCAGCCCGGGGGCAGCAGGACTGTGAACGAAGCTTCACGTGGCTCTTGCTGAGAGGGCTTCGGGGAGAGGTTACTTGACTTTCTCTCTTGGGGGTCTTCCAGAACTCTCTGGGAAAGCAAGGGGAGGGGCTGGGAATACCCCTAAGGGCTGGAGCAGAGAGAAGCATCCAATTCTGGGGCGTTTATGGCCCCCAACAGCCCCCAACTCTTCTCACGGGGGGTCAAATGGTTTAGCCTTCCAGAGAGGTTTTCCCGAGGAAGTCGCTTCCTTCCCTACGTTCCAGAGAAGTGCCCTGTCTAGCTTCACAGGGGCCGGAGGACATGGCCTCTCAGGCCCAAGGTTCTTTCTTCCCAAAGAAGGCTGATGGCTCAGCTTGACGGATGCGTGGCCTCAGGTCATAGTAACCCAGAGTGGTTTGGGGAAGTGCAACTACCCCGCCATGTGGGGGTCAGGGGACCGGGGTGCCTGGGGGTTCCTCAGCAAAACGAGGCTAGCTGGGGACACGGTCCAGGGAGAGAGAGTGGACAGAGGGCCTCCCCTGGCAGCAAGTTAATCAAGCTCTCTCCAAGGTCAAAGCCACCCCCTCTGGCCAAGTCAACCGTGCAACCAGGGACTTCACACCTTCACACACATGCTGGCTATGATTTGTCCTTTCTGTGCAAATTTATTGTAAGATTTTGGTCCTCCCCATCTTTCATCCACTCCTGGGGAGCCTCCCTCAACTTTCAGAATGCCCGCCCCTGACCCCTCCTCGCTGGCCTATGAGGAGTCCCTGTGCCAATTAGGAAGAGGCCCCCTGGATGGTTGCAGGGCTCGGATGCAGAGGGAGTGTGGCTGGGGGTCGCCCCATGCAACGCCCACCAGTGCACAGCCCCCCACACTGTTTGCCTTCTCTTCTTCACGTGCCTGACTCCCCTTTCAGACCGTGGGCTCTGTCCTGGCAGAGAGGGGTCTGCTGCGCTCACCGCTGGCTCTGCAGGGACTCAGCGATGCCCCTTTCATGACAGAAGCGTACAGGGCCCAGGGGATGATGCAGCAGGAATGGGACCATGCAGGTACCCCTGGATGGGCCAGCCTGGGAGATGCTGCTGTGTGTCGGGCTGCAGAGAGGAGCTGGGAGGAAGGAAGGGACCCCCGGCAGTGGGGAGACAGGCTCTGAGTAGAAGGCAAGACCAGGGCAACTTTGCTGGGGCCGGGTGGAGCTGAGACAAGGAGCCATTTAGAGAGAAGTGAGAGACTGGATTAGTTCCCCAGTGCTGCTATGACAAGCACCCCAAAAGGACTGCCGTTATGGCCAGAACAGGGCCCCCCGGCCCCCAGGACCTCAGGTGCTGACTGTTCTTGGAGACAGGGCCTATAAGAAGGGGAGCAAGGCTGACTGAGGCCATGTGGCTGAGCCATGATCCAATGGAAATGGTGTCCTTTCAGGAGGAGATGGGACACACAAAGAGACACAGCCAGTCTGGAAGCCAAGGAGAAAGGCCTTGGGGGGAACCAACCTGGCTGGCACCTCGATCTCAAACCATGAGCCTCCAGAACCACGGGAAGATAAATGCTGTTTAAGCCACCGGGTCAATAGAGTTTCATGATGGCGGCACCAGCAACCTAGCACAGTAGCTTCAAATAAAGATGTATTGCCTCGAAGGTCTGGAGGTGGGAGCTCCTAAATCCAGGGGCCGGGGGGGGGGGCACGTTCCGAGACTTCTCCCAGCTTCTGGTGCTTGGTTTACGGCAGCTTGCCTGCAATCCGGATGTGGCATTGTCCCGGAGCGCATGTCCGTGTTCGGATGCCCCCTTCTCATAAAGACACTAGTCCTATCGGAGTGGGGACCGCCATCATGACCTCATCTTAACGTAATTGTATCAGTAAAGACCTTATTTCCAATACGATCACATCCTGAGGTGTTGGGGGTTGGGATTTTAGCACATGAATCTGGGGCTGGGACACAACTCAGCCTGTTATGGATTGACTGGTGTTCCCCCAAAATTCGTACGTTGGATCCCAAATCCCCAATGTGACTATATTTGGAGTTAGGGCCTTTAGGGAGGTAACTAGGGGTAAATGAGGTCAGAAGGGTGGGGCCCTAATCCTGTAGGGCGGGTGTCCTTTTAAAGAAAAAGGAAGAGACACCAGAGATTTCTTTCTCCACGCGCAGGCGCAGAGGAAAGTGAGGACGCAGCAAGAGGACAGCGTCTACACGCCAGGAAGAGCCTTCTCTCCGGAAACCCTCCCTGACAGCACCTCAGTCTCGGACTTCCGGTCTCCAGACAATAAGAAAACCCAACTCTGTCATTGAAGTCAGCCAGTCTGTTGTATTTTGTTATGGCAGCCTGAGCAGATTAAAACCTACACCATAAGGGAAACTTGTCTAGCAACTCGTTTGTTGCCAGTGACAGAAACTCAAATTAAATCACCTTGAACAAAAAGAACACATCTTAGGTCAATGACTGAGCGGTCCGAGATCCGGGTGCCACGGGATCCAAGGTTTCTTCTGGCTCTTTCTTTCCCTCTCTCTTCGGCATCTGCCCCTCCTGGCTCCTCTCTGCTCACAGGGGTTCAGTCCTCGGGTAAGTCTCCTCATCAGCAGCTTTGCAGAGGGGAAGTGCCCAAGATCAGGCCCAAAGTGCTGAGGGACTCAGGGGCCACAGCCACAGCCCAACAGAGGGGCAAGGTTGTCCCCCCAGAACACAGGGACTGGACTGGCCGTGAAATACAGACCCCCCCAAAAAAAAGATTCCAATGATATTGACCAAGAGACCCTGGAGTTTCTGGTTGACAGAAAGAGCTCCCAATGTCAAAGGCAGGTCAATCTGAGCAAGAAAATAAGTAACCTCATACTGGAATATAACCCAAAGTAAAAAAAAAATACATATATATGTATATATATAAACATATATATATTCATGAGATCATATCAATATAGATGGTTCAATAAACAAATGTGGGAAAAGAGACCACTCTCCCATGCAAAAAAATTCCAAATAATTTATGCAGATACCCCCCCAAGGAGATAGAGCACAAGTCCCCACTCAAGTGTGGGCTGCAAATGACTTCCTTCCAAAGATGACAGTGTGGAGGCCCAGAGGTAATAGAGTTTCTGTCAGAAGAAACCTGACGCACCTTATCTGGGCCAAGTGCTCAAGGTCAGCCTCGACAGGGAGCCATCCTGTTGATAAGACGTCCCTCGAAATGATGTGATGGAAATAAAACTTGATTTCTGTGCTCTCCTCCCCAAATCCCATAACCCCAGGGTAATCACAAGAAAGACATCAGACAAAACCCAGCTGAGGGACAGTTTACAAAACATCCAACTGGTCGTTCTCAAAATGTCAAGGTCACAAAAACAAGGACAGTCTAAGAAACTGTCGCACCCAAGAAGAGCCTGAGAAGACATCAGGACCAAGTGTAATGGGACTCCTGGAGCAGGAAAAAGACAACAGGGAAAAAAACTAAGGGACTCTGAATCAAGTACGGAACGTGGTTAATAAAAGAGCAATCGAGGTTCAATGAACGTGACAAGTGTACCATATTATTAATAGTCACGGCTGCCATGTGGAGAGTACAGGAGCGCTCTGGACTCTCTTCATAACCATTCTGTAGCTGTAAAAGTGCTCTCAAATAAAAGGTTCATGCAGAACTAAATAAAATTGGGACCAGGTCTTGGGATGGTCATTTCATGTCAACTTGACTGGCCACATGAGACATCATCTCTGCGTGTGTCCATGAGGGTGTTTTGGGAGGAGATTAGCACTTGAATTGGTGGACTCGGTTTAGCAGATTGCTCTGCCCAGTGTGGATGGGCACTGGGGAAGCTGGACACGTTGATCCCCTAGATTCGGATGAGTTTTCTTTACCAGTGGACAGGGTCTCCCCACCTGTCAGCGGTATTGCCTCTCCGTCCGAAGACATGTCGGACTCTCCACCTCTGTCTGAGGGGAATAAGCCTACGTTGTCTGAGAATACTGGAGCCGTCCCCCCAAGGCAGGTGTCAGGTGGGACGGTGCTGAGTCTCCTGGGGACCGACCCCCCCACACCCCACCACCGCCGGTCTTGGCTTCTTGGCCTTCAGCGAAGCTCTCGTCCCAGCAGTTCCCTCAGATGAGACCTCAAGTGTGATTCTCAAGGAAGTGTGTTACATTCCAAGAGAACTGCCTGAGTTTTCTAATTTGTATAGTCAGAAATCCGGGGAACACGTGTGGGAATGGACTCTAAGGGTGTGGGATATGATGAAAGGAATAAAAAGCTGGTCAAGCCAGATGTTCGGACGTGTGCTCACTAAGCAGAGTTTCTGCATTTAATGTTGCAGCTGGGGATGTAGGAAAGGGCTCCCACGGTTTGGTTGGCTCGTGGGCTGACACACAGGCTGAAAGGGGGCCCCGTGTGGGTAAAGTAGACCGTGCCTTGTTCTAATGCAGTGAAAGGGTTCAAAGGTCTAGGGAGATTGGACGGTTGGAATGGATTCATCACTGAAGACCTACTCCCCACACTGAAATCATGCCTTTTCACAAATACTGTGAGGGTCATGGAGGGGGAGCCCGGCACCCTTACAGAGCTCCGTGATTGTCCTTCTCTGTGGGCCAGGCCTCCCAGTGGCAATTTCAGTCACTGATTAAGGAAACGTAACTGCAGTAGGAGTGAGTGATGGGAACCCGGGTTGGTGGGGACCACGTGGCGGCCGTCCACGGCCAGAGACAAGCACGGGCGTGCTTACCGGGACTGACCCAGCCACAAAGCAGCAATGGCAACAGTCTGACTCTCGCAGGCCTGTGGTGTTGGCTACAAGATCAGGACGTTCCTGGGAGTGATGCAGGGAACCTACTAGATTCTCACTGGGTCTGTATAAGCAGAAAATCTCTAGGTGAACAAATGTCTGAACTGCATCATAGAAACAGAAAGTCACAGCCTCTCCATCCAGGCCCAGACTTGAGCCAGCTTACAGACTCAGGCCCCCTGAAGGAAGTGGGGCCCAGGTCACTGCTGAATATGTGTAGCGTCAATCTTCCTCCCAGCCTTCCCCAAAAGGACCAAGGGAGGGCTGCACAGAGCCTTTTCCCAGTGGAGCTACGGCCCAGAGAGGCAGGGGGTAGGGACAGTTGGAGGAGAATCAGATCTTTGCTGGACACAGACTCGGAACAGACACTGATTCCAGGACAACCTAAAATGTTGGTCCATGCACTTTTAGTTCACGTGAGTCCATCCCACAGTGGATCCTGAGGAGCCCCAGGCCCACCTCATGTTTCTTTTCCCATTTCCAGGAGGCACCACTGGAACTGATACACTCAGCAGCAGGCAGAACCCCCACGTGAACTCCTGATCTGTCCATGAAGGTGAGCATGGTGGGAAAGGCCACACAGAAATCACCAGAACAGCACCAAGAGCAGTATCCTGTCTCCGGAGCGATGCAGACACTAGGGCTGCCAACAAAGCCTTCAAAGACACAGCGTGGTGACTCCCACCATGTCCCCATTCAGCTCACCTATTTGGCCTCTTGTGAAGACAGAAGGATCTTTTTTTTTAAAACTCATTTACTTATTTGGGAGAGGGTGTGGGGAGAAGGACAGCAGGAGAAGGAGAGAGAGAAAATATCAAGCAGACTCCCCACTAAGTGTGGAGCCCAATGCGGGTCTTGATCCCAGGACCCTGAGATCACGACCTGAGCCGAAATCACAAGTCAGATATTTAACCGACTGAGCCCCCCAGGAGCCCCAAGACAGATGGATCGTGAGAATGACCATGAATGATAATTTGCTTAACTAGTTCATGACTCCTCTTGTGGCCATTGTACCAGGTGCGGTTTCATGGCTTGAGCAAATTAACCTGTCCGCTGGTACCTGGCATAGAGCTAGTGGTCTGGCAAATGCATTTTCCCCCTCTATGTGCATAAGATCCAGCCAAATTCTGTTGCTTTCAGCTAGCGAATCCAGCCAGCACCTTGACTGCATCTCCCTCTAGGGTGGGTTGACTCCCTTGCCTATGTCATAAAATTAGTTCACAAGGATTGAGAATACTTTTCCCTTCCACAGGATATCACACTATTCCATTTTATTGATGACATTTACTGATTGGAACTATTGAGCAAAAAAGTAGCAAGTCCTCTACAGTTATTGGTAAGATATTTGCATGTCAGAGAGTGGGCAATCCAACTAAAATTCAGGGGCCTTCTACCTGAAATTCAAGGGGCCCAGCGGTGTAGAGTATATTGTGATATCCCTTCTCGGGTGAAGGGTAAGTCGTTGCATCTGACCCCTCCTAGAACCAAGAAAGAGGCACAGTGCCCAAAGGGCTGCTTTGAATTTTGGAGGCAACAGAGTCCTCACGTGGGTGTGATACTCTGGCCCATTCACAGAGTCACCCAAAAAGCTGCTAGCTTTGAGGGGTGCCCAGAGGAAGAAAAGGACCTGCAAGGGGCCCATTTAGGCCACATGATCCAGCAAATCCAGTAGTGCCTGATGCATCAGTGACAGAGAGGGATGGTCTTTGAAGTTCTTGGTGGGCCCCTATGGAAGAATTAGAGCACAGACCCTTGGGGCTTCGGAGCAAAGCTCTGCCATCATCCACAGATAACTATTCTCCTCCTGAGCAACAGTTCTTGGACTGCCATTGGGTCTTAGTTAAGAAAGAACACTTGGCCATAGGCCCCCAAGTTCCCATGCGCCCTGAGTCATCCACTGGGAGCTGGCTGTTATCTGACCCATCGAGCCATGAACTGGTTACGTGCAGCAGCCCTTCATCCTCAGATGGAAACAATACGCTGTGAGTGGGTTGGAGCAGAGCCTGAAGTCACAAGTAAGTTACATGAGGGAACAGCCAAATACCCATGGTCCCCACCCTGGCACAAGGCCTTCTCTCTCCCGACTTGTACCCCTGACCTTACTTGGAGTCCCAGACAATCAGTTCTCGGGGAAGAGAGGTTTACAGACATTTCTGCAAGGCATGTAGGCACCACTAGGAAGTGACAGACTACAGAATCACAGCCTCTCTCTGGGATACCCCTGAAGGACCACGGAGGAGGGAGGTCCTCCGGGGGCAGAACCTGGAGCAGTACAGCTGATGGTTCACTTTGCTTGGACGTAGAAATGTCCAGACATATGATTATATACCAGCTCATGGGCTGTGGCCAATGGTTTAGCTGGAGGGTCAGGGACCTGAATATTTGGGTCTCCCGTGAAGGCTCACTGAAGGATGGCCTCAGCAAAGGAGAATATTAATAATCAATAGACAGATTTTATGGGGCGCCTGGGTGGCTAAGTCATTAAGTGTCTGCCATCGGCTCAAGTAATGATCCCAGGGTCCTGGGATTGAGCCTCGCTTCGGGCTCCCTGCTCAACGGGAAGCCTGGTTCTCCCTCTCCCACTCCCCCTGCTGGTGTTCCCTCTCTCTCTATCTCTCTCTCTCTCTCTCTGTCAAGTAAATAAATAAAATCTTTTTTAAAAATAATTAATAGACAGATTTTAATCATGAAGTGGTGGCCGTGTTTCCCTGGCCACCCCTGTCGTCACCCACTGGACTCGTGACCAAAATGGCCCCAGTGGCAGGGACAGAGGTTATGCATGAGCTTAGCAAAACAGACTTCCCCTCACCGAAGCTGATCTGGCTACAGGATGGCAGAATGCCCAATATGCCAGTGACAGAGACCAAAGCCAAGCCCCTGATATGGCACCATTTCCTGGGATGACCAGCCAGCGGCTTCCTGGGTGCCGGTTGATTACATCGGACCAGTTTCCCCATGGAAGAGGCAGAGTTTTATTCTTACTGAACAGACATTTACCCTGGGTATGGACTCTCCTTTTTTGCACACACTGCTGCTGCCAACACTACCATCTGCAGACTTACAAAATGCCTTATCCATGATCATGGTACTCCACACATTGTTGCTTCTGCTCAAGGAACTTGGTTCATAGTGAAAGAAGTACAGCAATGGGCCCATGTTCATGGAATTCCACCATGGAATCCCACCATGGAATCCCACGTTCCCCACTGTCCTGAGGCAGCTTGCTTGAGGATGGGGTCAAATAGCCCTTTGAAACCTTAGTTACAGCACAGCTAGGTGGCAGTACCTTACAGGGCTGGAGCAAGGTTCTCCAGAAGGTTTTATACTCTGGACAACATCCAGCATATGGTGCTATTTCTCTGATAGCCAGATCCTAAGGTCCAGGAATCCAGGTGTGCAAATGGGAGTGGCACCACTCACTATTATCCCTAGTGACCCATGAACCAAATGTCTGCTTCCTGTTCCCTCAACTTTAGGTCCTGCAGGCCCCAAGGTCTTACTTCGGGAGGGAAGAACGTTTCCACCAGGAGACACAACAATGACTCCATTGAACTGGAAGTTAGGTCAGCTACTCGGGCCCTTCAGGCTCCTCAGACCACTGAAACAACAGGCAGAGAAGGGAGCTATTGTGTTGGCTGGGGTGACTGATCCTGACCTCAAGGGGAAATTAGGCTACCCCTCCACAGTGGAGGTAGGGAAGAGTAGGTCTGGAATACAGAAGCTCCCTGAGGGCATCTCTCAGTCTCCCCAAGTCCCACAATCAGTGTTCAAGGAAAACTGCAACGACCCAATCCAAGCAAGAATATGAGTGGCCCAGACCATTCAGGAATGAAGGTTTGGGTCACCCCACCATACAAAGAAACATGACAAGCCAAGATGCTTACGTAAGGCAAAGGGAATAAGAATGGATAGTAGAAGTAAGGAGTTATAAATGCCAGCCATGACCACGTGACCAGTTACAGAGACAAGGACTGGAATTGTCATGAGTATTTCCTCCCTATTTTGCTGTGAGTGTGTGTGTGTGTGTGTGTGTTTGTGTGTTTTCTTTCCTCTCTTATTCCTTTATCATGTAACTTAAGATGTATTGACACTATATCATATTTTTAAGTATTGTTCATTTTACATCATGGTATTTATGTTACAGAAATTCAAGGGGAAGCACAAACATCACTCAAGGACACTAGCTCCTCGCCTGGGGAAGGAGTGGGCGTGTTTTCTGTTGTACACAGGCTAGCCGCGTCATGTCAACAGAATGATGACCTTGCTCGTGTGTGTTCGGAGATAAGTATGGTTCAGGAGACTCTGACGGGTGCCAATTTGACAAAGGGCAGACTGGTGAAGGTTATTTTTATGTGTCACCTTGACTGGCCATGGGGCACCCAGATTAAACATGATCTCTGAGTGTGTCTGAGAGAGTGTTTCTGGGTGAGGTGAGTATTTGAATCAGTGGACTCGGTAGAGGAAATTGTTCTCCATTATGCGGGTGCCCACCATCCAATCCGTTGAGGGCCTGAATAGAATGAAACGTGGAAGAGAGGAATTTCTCCCTTTTCTCCTGCCTCATAGAGCTAGGACGTCTCACCTCATCTTCTCCTGCCCTTGGACTGGGATTCACACCACTGGGTCCCTGGTTCTCAGGCCTTCAGAACTACCCCATAAGCTCTCCCATGTGTCCAGCTTGCAGACTGAAGACCATGGGATTCTCAGCCTCCAAAACTGTGTGAACTAATTCTTCATAATAAATCTCCCTTTATATACATAAATATCCTTTTGGTTCAACTCCACTGGAGAACGCTGACTGATACAGTTTCTTAAAGTAATGTTGGGCAGGGGCACCTGAGTGACTCAGTCATTAAGTGTCTGCCTTCGGCTCAGGTCAGAATCCTGGGGTCCTGGGATCAATCCCCACATCGGGCTCCCTGCTCAGCAGAAAGCCTGCTTCTCCCTCTCCCACTCCCCCTGCTTGTGTTCCCTCTTTCTCTGTGTCCCTCTATTTGCCAAATAAATAAATAAAATCTTTTTAAAAAAAAGTGGGAAGCCTGGGTGGCTCAGTGGGTTAAAGCCTCTGCCTTCGGCTCAGGTCATGATCCCAGGGTCCTGGGATCGAGGCCCACATGGGGCTCCTTGCTCGGCAGGGAGCCTGCCTCCTCCTCTTCTCTGCCTGCCTCTCTGCCTGCTTGTGCTCTCTCTCTCTGACAAATAAATAAATAAATAAAATCTTTTTAAAAAAAAGTAATGTTGGACATTCAATAAACATGTAAACCTCACATCAAAATAAATTCTAGATAGATGTAGGATTCAAATATATATACATTTTTAATGAAACCATGAAAGTACTAAATGAAAATGGTGGTAAATATTTACATAATCTTAAAGAAGTTTTTCCTTAATATCTCACTCCAAAGGCAAAACCCATGAAAGTTGGCTTTGAGTACCTAAAATGTAATTTCTGTATTGCCCATAAGAAAAAATAGTACAGATACTAATTTAAAAAAATAGATAATTATCTTGTACTCGCTATACTCCAAGCACTGTTGTAAGCACTTTATTAAATCATCCAATCCCCACAAAAATCCTACAAAATGTTAACACTACCTCCAATGACAGATGAAAAACAAAGGCTCTTGTAGGTGAAGGAATGTACCCAAAGTCACACAGTTAGGAAGTGACGGGGCAGTGTGACCGCGTATGCGCTCTCAACCACAAAAACACACACCACAGACTGGAAAGCCTGAGAACGTTTCTTGAACCATACACAAAAAGCAAAGATTAATATCTTTATGACGGTAATGCATATATGCACTCTTACCAATAAGAAAAAGACAAACACCCCAATAGAAAAACAGGCAAAGGAAGTAATATAAGAAGGCAATCCACACAGGAAGTAATTCAGTCAATGCCTGTAAAAAAAATTAAATAAAATTCAGTCTCCCCCCCCACTTATCAAAAAAAGGCAACTTTAAACAAAGCAGCTTTCTACTCAGTCAGACTGGCTGAGAGTCTAAAGAATTTGTCTCCATGGCAGAGAGCATTGCATGTTGGGTTCTTCCAGAAGCACAGTCTGAAATGGAGTTAGTGAGCAATGGGGTATTTATTAGGGACTAGCCTTTGGATTAATACCTGTGGGAGGGAAGGGAAGGGAAGGGAAGAGCAGGTCAGAGGCAGACGGAAAACTTTGACACTCCCGCAGGGAGTGCCTGAACTGGAATCATCATCCCATGAGCACTGTCCTCACTTGGGTGGAGTTGGCTGATCTTTATACCCCCACGTTGATGTGTCATTGGAGGAGGTCATGACTTTGTGTGACGTGGCTCTTTGCAGCTGAGCGATCCCTGAAGGGGCTGACAGCGGCAGGCGCTCCCAGCAGCTGGGGTGACAGGTCTTCCTTTCCTGGAAGAGGAATCCGTGTGACTCATCACGAAGATACAGAAAAATGCATACGAGAAGTCCTTTAAATATGCAACCCATTTCTCTGTGCTCCATGACAGTTAAAAGAGGGTTAGACTTCTCATTCTTGTAAGACCCGCACGCCTCCCCTCCCTCCCCCATCTCCACCCCCTGCCCCCTGCTGCCATTTCCCGTCATGTCTTCTCCGGAGACCACCGAAGCCTCCCCTATGACACCCTGAACCCATTCCTCTGCCACTGGGAACAGCGTGTACTGTTGCAAGAGTCGGTTGCTCCATTTTCAGGCATTCTGCAAGCTGGTTGTTAAACCATCAGGACCTTAAAATGAGCCATCATAGGAGTATTTATACCATGGGAATAGGCAAATGCTACAGGTCGGGCCGAAAGAGCGTCGTTAACTCTACAGCCCTGTTCTCATCAATAGAAGACGCCAAGGTTCCTGGGCTATCCCTTGGGACCCGAATCCAGCGCCATCCTCCATTCGTCCTCCACTCCCGAAGGCCTTCACTGTGCCTTCTAGAACTTAAGGCGCACCAAGAGCAAGAGCATCTCTCTCCTGCGAGTTCTCTCCACCGTCTTGCTCTGGCTGGAACCCAACCCTCCATGGCACCCTGCTTGCTTGCTCCTCAGGTTTACTTCCAGATTACCATCCCTCCCACCTTCCCCAAACCCTCCAGCTCCTGGCTGTGACTGTCCTCTAACCCCTAGTGCCTCTTACTTGTTCCTAGAGGATTTCCACTCCTGGCTCATTGTCACTCACCACTCCTGTCCTGACTTTTGGTGATTTGACTATCCACAAAGATGACCTCTCCATTCCCCAACCTCTACTGCTCCAATGGTCTTGTCCTCCCCGTCTTCTCAGCCACCCTCCCCATGATCAGTCTCCAGCTGTGCGCTGTCCGGTAGAGTGGCCAAAAGCCACTGACATTGGTCCAAAATGAGATGTGCTGTTAGTATAAAATACAGACTTCAAAGACTTAACATAGAAAAAAAAATTTTAAATACCTCATTAATCAGTTTTTGAGGTCTCAGTTACTCTTAAGATGTTTTAAACTTTTCTCCAGCTTTATTGATGTATAATTGACAAGTAAGAATTGTATATTTTCACAATGTACTATGTGATGTTTTAATATATGTGTGCATTGTGAAGGGATTACTGCAATCAAGCTAATTAACATATCCATCACCTCACAATGTGTGTGTGTGATGAATGAGAACATTTAAGATCTACTCTTTAAGGGGCCTCTAGGTGGCTCAGTTGGTTAAGTGTCTGACTCTTGGTTACGGCTCAGGTCATGATCTCAGGATCTGAGATCGAGACCCAGATCTGTCCACGCACAGAGTAGAGCCTGCTTAAGATTCTCTTTCCCTCTCCCTCTGCCCCTCCCACACTCTAAAAAAAAAGATCAACTCTTTTAGCAAATTTCAAATACACAATGTAGGAATCCTAACTCTAGTCAAGTCACCTTGCTGTACATCAGAGCTCCAGGACGTAGTCATTCTGCATAACCGAAACTTTGTGCCCTGTGACAAACATCTCTCTTTTTTATGGCTGAATAATATTCCATTGTGTATATATATCCCATTTTCTTCATCCATTAGTCCTTTTCTCCACATCCTAACCAACCCCAGTGACCTTTTGTCTTTTTGGTAATTCTAACTAGGTGAGGTGGGATCTCACTATGGTTTTTATCTGCAGTTCCCTGATGGTGAGTGATGTTGAGCATTTTCTTGTATACCTGTTGGCCATTCTCATGTCTTCTTTGAGAAATATCTATTCAGGTCCTTTACCCATTCTTTCACTGGGTTATTTGGTTTGCTTTTAGAGCCAGAAGAACCATTGCCCAAACCAATGCCAAGAAGCTTTTCCCCTATGTCTTCTTCACTAATAATTCTTAAAATTTAAACGCATGTTGTAATGATTATCTCTGGGATGTATGCAGTCAAATTAAATGTGTTTTTAATTATTTTTGCCCATTTCTTTTTACTTTTTTAGTGTGGCTACTAGAGAACTTCCAGCTGCTTGTGTGGCTCACCTCTGCTCCTCCCACAGTGTCTCTGTCAGACCACACTGCTCTGGACCTTGCCATTTACCCAAACTGTTGCTTCTTCCATAACCTCAGTTTCAAGCATGCCACCTCTGGACCACCACCCCTCATCTTTCCAACTCATGCCACTAGTGTCCTTACGCCAACAAGTTTCAAGTCTGCTGAGATCTACAAGTCATCAGTTTGCCTTTCCACTTACTGCCACTATTACCCTACCTTCTGTCTTCGTTCCCCTTCTTCCCAGATGGAATTCCATGGTCTGTCATCATAGCCCTAGCTCATGTGTATCTTCAGCTTCCTCATCTCTCTCTCACACCACTGCATGCACCTGGGAAAGCCTCTAACCTAGTTAATTATAACACCATGCCAGCACCTGTTAAGTTGAATGAGACTGCAAGGAAACTTGCGAACACGGTGACTGGTCTCATTTTAAATCTCCTGTGCTGAACTCAAGTACTCCCTTAATGCAGACTGACTACCCTATTACATTTCCACTCTTTCCTCCTCAAAATCCCAGCATTTCCTCCCCCATTTCAAGACATCACACTCAGCGGATGACTTATTTCCTATTTCACTGAGAAAGGGAAGTGAGCCAAGGAGAACGATGGCAGGCTCCCCACCACATCTGCCCAGCCACCCCGCCCCATCATACCTTGGCTGTGACCTAAACACCGACTCCCTATTTATGAACTAGCTCCCCCCTCTTCAGCAACTTTCCTTCACCCCTCGCCTTCCCTCCCTATCGGATAATTCCCATTATTTTCCATTAAAAAAAACTCTCCGGATTTCTCATTCCACTTTCCTCCTCTTTTCAGAAAGGGTCTTTGAAAGTGTCAATTCTCGCTCTCTCCAATTCCTCTCTTCCCATTTTCTCTTGAACCCATTTCAGTCAGGCTTCTGCCTCTTACGGTGCAATGAAACTCTTCAGTGGCTCCTCTATGTCACTTGGGACAAAAGCTAAAGCCCTTACAATGGCCCGCAGGCCCTAAATGATCTGGTGTTCTATTAGCATCACCCCTCAGCAAACACCATTCTATGGAGCAGCCAAGCCAACTATTCTGCAGCCAGTGCCAGAGAGAACCTGGAAAACACGTGTGGACCCAAGGACCCCTCCTTTCTGGCTACCAAGAGGACTCAGAAATCCTACAGCCACCCCATACACCCCCACAATCTCCAGCAGAGGAATGGAGGAGAGGGGGGCTGTAAAAAATCTGATTGATGAGGCACTTCAGTCTAAGAACCAGGAGTTTCTCAAAGAATTGTTTGGATTATTGTATTAGCCTAAGGTTACTACACTGACTCTCTTTTTCTCCACTTCTTATTACCCAACAGATGGTACCTCTCAAGAAATATCAGATTAAGTAGGAAAATAAAGAAGCTCTGTTTTCTTTGCACATTTGACGTATTGTGAGTGATTTTGTGACCCTGCACACATATGCACAGGAAAAAAAGATGACAAAATATAGACCAAAATGGATGAGTGGGTTTTATGTTCTTCTTTATTTTTTTGTTATTTTATGATTTTTTCACAAATGAGTATGAGCTGATTTTATAATTAGAAGAGTATTTTCAATTTTAAAAGAAGATAGAAACTTTCACTCACAAGCGAGATGAAGTAATAGAGACTAGATTCATCCTCCCTCCTGAAAGAACCAAAGTAAACTGGACCAAATATGTGAAATAAAAGTTCTCAGCTCACTGGCTATCAGGCAACAGAACACAATAATCTTTGAGAATGTGGGAATAAATGACACGAACCCCACAATTACCTAATCTTACTTTCTTGAGAGGACTTCTAAACCACAGCAAGGAAGGGAGTACCCAGTAAAACTTGAGGAGAGGAGACAGAGTGGAGAGTTGAGGAGACAGAGTGGAGAGTCTAGGGGGAACAAGATAGCTAGAACTCTTAGGGTAGAATATCCGAGAAGAGAGAGCTGCACAGAGACAGAACCCAGAGACTGGCAGAGAACCCCTCAAGCATTCAGCAGCAAACTGATGAGCACATTCCCCTGAGAAAACAATCCAAAATGGTGAGGGGGGAACCATCAGAAAGACTAGTGGTGACAATGCCTGGTATTCACGTAGGGCTTGGAATGGGATCTGTTCTAACTAACCAGACTAGAAAACTCATAACTGATAAGGCATCAGGTAAAATATTCAAGAAGGCTTTGCCTCCGTAGTGGGAAATAATTAGTCCTAGAATAGAAGCTATTATGTGTCCTCCTAACATATCCTAAAACAAGCCCAGAGAGGATCAAACTGTGTCTAAGTAACTTATCTGTATTCCAAAACAAAGTTCAAGAACATTTATAACAATTCAAAATATCTAGCACCCAACAAATAAAAAGGAAAATATCAGGCATCTAATAAAAAATTTCCAGACATGTGAAAAATCCAGAAAACATAAGAAGGAGAATATTTTGGGCATCTGGGTGGCTCAGGCAATTAAGCATCCAACTCCTGATTTCAGAGCAGGTTCTGATCTCAGGGTCGTTAGACTGAGCCTCATGTCAGGCTCCACATGGAACCTGCTGGAGATTCTCTCTCTCTACCTTTCCCTCTGCACACATGCTCCTCTCTCCCTCTCTTAAGAAGAAGAAGAAGAAGAAGAAGAAGAAGAAGAAGAAGAAGAAGAAGAAGAAGAAGAAGGCGGCTACCCAGTCAATCGAAATCAACTCAGAATGAGATAGATGAGAGAATTAGTACACAAAGACATTAAAGCAGTTATTAAAACTGCATTCCATATGTTCTAATGTCACAGACACAGACATAAAAAATAATTAAATCAACTTTTTTGAGATAAAAACTAAAATGTGTAAAGGGAAAAGAACACTGGGTGAAATTAATGGCAAATTGACATTAAAGAAAAAAGATTAGTTAATTCAAAGATAGCAATAGAAACTACACAAAATAAAACACAAAGAAAAAATACATATTAATGGGGAAAAAACATCAGTAAGCTGTGGGGCAACTTTGAGTGGCCTAACGCACATATAATTAGAATCCCCAAATGAGAGGAGAGAAAGGTTCAGAAAAATTTAAAGAAATATGGCTCCAAATCTGCCAATTTGATGATAACGATAAGCCCAAAGATCCAGGAATCTCAATAAATCCAAAGTCCAAAGAACAGGATAAAAACTCCATCAAGGTATATCATAATCTAATTGCCCAAAACCTCTAATAAAGAAAAAATCTTAAAAGCAACCAGAGGAAAACAAACACATCATGCACAGAGGAACAAAGACAAAATGGCAGCAGATTTCTCACCAGAACAAATGCGTGCATGAAGGCAATAGGGCAACATCTTTAAATTACTGAAAAAAAAAAGAAAAAAACCTGCCAACCTAGAAGTCTATGCCAAGCAAAAATAATTTTTTAATGAAAGCAAAATAAAGATTATTTCAGACACACACAAGCTTAAAGAATTTACTAACAGATCTGTACTATGAGATATGTCAAAGAATGTTATTAATATAGAAGGAAAATGATATCAGGTAAAAATACGGATCTACACAAGGGAATGAAGAGCACTGGAAAGGTTTACTACATGAATTAATAGCTAAGCTTTTTTTCTTATGGTTTACAGTTCTTTAAAATATAATTTATTATCTCGGCAAAACAAAAAATGATGTGTTGGGGGATTTATGACACATGTAGGAATACATGTATGACAACATAAAGGACGTGAGGAAAGCTATGGCAGAATATTATTATACGCTTCTTATTCCATATGTGAATATACATGACAAAACATCACATGGAGGTAAAGTGTGAGAAGTTAAATATGTGTCCTGTAAACCCTAAAGCAACCGCTAAAATAACAAAGGCTTACAGCTAAAGATTCAACAAAGGAGGGGCACCTGGAGCCTCAGTCTGTGAAGCATCTAGTGTTGGCAGAGGTCATGATCTTGCATTCAGCAGCGAGTCTGCTTATCCCTCTGCCCCTCCCCCCACTCATACTCTCTCTCTCTCTCTCTCTCTCAGATAAATGAAATCTAGATAGATAGATGATAGATAGATAGATAGATAGATAGATAGATAGATAGATAGATATTCAGTGAAGGAGTTAAAATGGAAACATAAAAATTACTCAGTTAATATAATAGAAGGCAGAAAAAGAGGAGGGAAAAAACCCAAAGAACAGGTAGACAAATAGAAAAGATAGCAAGAGCGCTGGGTGTTATATGCAACTGATAGTGTTGAACACTATATGAGACTAATGATGGACTATATGTTGGCTCATTGAACTTAAATAAAAAAAAGAAAAACATAGCAAGATTATAGACTTAAACTGAACCATACCAATAATCACACTACACGTAAATGGTCTAAACACCCAAATTTAAAGGCAGACAGAGATGGTCAGATTGGATTAAAAAGAAACACCCAACTATTTGTTGCCCACAAGAAATGCAGTTTAAATACAGAGAAATTCATAGGCTAAAGGTAAAAGGAAGGAAATGCACATTACATGTCAACACTGGTCAAAAAAAAGCTCAAGGGGTTATATTAATATCAAAGTAAATTTGAAAGAAAATATATCTCCAGTGATAAAGTAAATCACTTTATAATGATAAAGGCTCTAGTTCATTAAAAAGACACAAGAATCTTAAGCACTGTTGAACTTAATAATGAGTAAGGGCTAGGGAGGGAGAGACAGGTAGGGGGCTATGTGATCAGGCTCACGGAAATCCCAAAAACATGGAAGGTGGGAAAACCAGAGATAAGGGGACAAATCAGACCACCCTACCTTAGGCATTTACGGGGGAGGACCACCCTGTCCTCGGTGCGTGGGGTAGGTTGTGTGGGGTAGGTATCTTTATGATAATCACCTGCGACCAACAAAGAATAACCAGACCCTAAAAAGGAAGTAAGCCATTGAAGGTGTTATCAATAGAGATGTTAAAAGGATTTAAATTCCCTGGTTAGCTTTCTATAAAAGACCAACCCTAAAGGCCCTCATTGGCAACACTCTTGGGACCCCTTGCACTCTTGAGAGCTTTTTCTGTATCTTTACTTAATAAATTTCTATCACTTTACTCTCTGTTGTCCTCAAGATTCATTCTGCGACTCCATCAGACAAGAACCTAGCTCTCCCACTTCAATAACAGAGCTTGAAAATATAAGAAGCAAAGCCTGTTAGAATAGCGAGGAGAAATAGACAAACCCATAATTATAGTTGGAGATTTCAATGACTCTTTTTCAATAATTGATAGAATAAGTGGACAGAACACCAACAAGAACACATCAGACTTGAGCAACATTATCAACCAACTTGACCTGACTGGCATTTATTACACATTTCACCCAACAACCAGAAAACTACACATTCTTTAAGGATTTTTTTTAACTTATTTATTTGACAGAGTGAGACGACAAATAGGCAGAGAGGCAGGCAGAAAGGAGGAGGCAGGCTCCCTGCTGAGCAGAGAGCCCGATGTGGGCCTCGATCCCAGGACCCTGAGACCACGACCTGAGCCAAAGGCAGAGGCCTTAACCCCCCGAGCCACTCAGGTGCCCCGAAAACTACACATTCTTTGCAAGTGCGCATGGAACATTTACCAAAGATAAATCATATTCTTGGCCAGAAAACAAGTATTGATAAGTTTTAAAGGATTCATGTAATTCAGAGCCTTCTCTCTGACTACAGTGGAATTAAATGGCAAGTCAAAAACAGAAAGACAAACTGGAAAATCTCCTGCTATTTGGAAACTAAATATCCTTCTAAACCACCATGGATCAAAGAAGAAGTCAAAGAGGAAAGCAGAAAGTTTTCTGAACTGAAGGAAAGTGAATACATTCTGTACGGGAACTTGGGGGTACCATTCCTTATGCACTGAATTGTGTTCCTTCAAAATTCATGTGTTGAAGCCTTGACCCCCAAAGTGACTGTATTTGGAGATGGGGCCTTTAGGGAGGTGATCAAGGTTAAAGAAGGTCATAAGTATGGAGCCCTAACTTGAGAGGGTGGTGTCCTTCTGAGAAGAGGGAGAAAGGCCACAGGTCTCTCTCTCCAGGAGAGAAGGCCATGTGAGGACCCAGCAGGTCACTGGTCACCCGCAAGCCGGGAACAGAGCTCTCCTCAGAAATCAGCCCTAAAGTCACCTCGATCTCAGTTGTCTAGGCTCCAGAACTGTGAGACAACTAATTCTGTTTTTAAGCCACCTAGTCTGTGGTATCTTGTTATGACAGTGAGCTGACAAATATACCATTAAAACTACCTGCGGGAAATTCATAACATTAAATGCCTATACTAGAAAAAAAAAGAACAATCTTAAATTGATGACCTAAGCATCCACTTTAAGAAACCAAAGAAAGAAGAGCAAATCTAACCCAGAACAAAGGAAATGATCATGATTAAAGTCGAAACCATTGAGATAGAAAACAGAAAGACCAATAGATTAAAATCATTAGAACCAAAAGCTGATTCTTGGAGAAGATCAGGGAGATGAATAAACCTCTCACCAGACTGAGGAGGAGGAAAAAAAAAAGACACAAATTACCAAACTCAGGAACAAGACAGGTGATATCACCAAAGACTCTGCAATACAACTTTATGCTCGCAAATTAGACAATTCAGACGAAGTGTACAAACACCTCTGTTGACACGAACCATCCAAGTTCTCTAAAAAAGAAATCAATAGCCTGAATACTTTCCTCCATCGTCTGTTTATCTGCCTGTTCTCCATGCATCATCTTTATCGACTACAGTAACAGCATTGACAGTGAAAGACCTTCTCTCAGAGAAAACCAGTGAATTCTACAAAGGAGGAGAGAATATTGATTCTACAAAAATTCCTCCAGAAAATTGAAGAAGAGTGTTTCCCGACTTTTATGAAACCAGTATGACATTGGTACTAAAACCAAAGGGATTACCCCCAAAACAGAAAGAAAGAAAAGGAGAGAGACCACTATTCCTCCTGCATGTGGACCCAGAAACAGACAATTGTAGCAGATAGAGCCCAACCGCCTGCAGAAGAGGACGTCGTGGCCAGGTGGGGTTCATGGCAGGACACAGGGTTACGTTATTGATACGTGCTGCCATGGAAATGAGTCTCAAAATCCTGACGCGGAGGGAGAGGAAGCAGACGTAAAGGAATATGCATTTCATATATGTAAAATGCTAGGAAATTCTATATAATACAGAGAACAGAGAGCCGATCAATGGTTGCCTGGGGTAGGGGTACCAGGAGAACAGGGGAGGACCCCCTGGCGAGCCACGTAGGGTTGTTATCTTGATAATGGTGAAGGCGTCCTAGGCATGTGCCAATGTCAAAACTTAATGAACCCAGGGCACCTGGCTGGCTCTGTCAGTAGAGCCTGTGACTTCTGATCTCAGGGTCATGAGTTCGAGCCCCACACTGGGCATAGGGATTACCTAAAAAAAAAAAAAAAAACCTCAGTAAATTGTGCACTTTAAATTTGTACATTTTCTTGTGTATCAGTGGATTCAAAATCAATAAAGCTATTTGTAAACATAAAATCAAGAATCACACATGAGAACACTTTCTCCTGTCCAAAACCTGCATCCCCAGCTATCTGCTCTTGAATCACTGGGCAGGCTGAGGCAATCAGCCCGAAACCCCAGGATGCCTGCCCTCCACAAGTTCCCAGGGGGCTGGGCAGGGGGCACTCGGGGTCCAGAAGCAATTTGGCTTAAAAAGCCAGAGTTAAATAAAAATAATAATAATAATAAACGTTTTAAAAAGAGGGGGGCCTGGGTGGCTCGGTAGGTTGAGCGACGGGCTTCAGCTCAGGTCATGACCTGGGGGTCCTGGGATCGAGCCCCATGTTGGGCTCCCTGCTCAGCAGAGAGTCTGCTTCTCCCTCTTCCTCTGCCCCCCTCCCCCCATGCTCTCTCTCTTTCTCTCTTGCTCAAAATAATGAATAAAAAAAGATAAAGGTAAATAAGAGGCCAGAGTTGCTTATTTCTAAGAGTCCCTAAGCCTGGGGCTGCCCATGGTTAGGGCCAAACTCTTTTCTCCTTACATTTTATACATTTTTCTTCTAGTACCCCTGATGGTTTTGCACCCCCTTCCGGAGACAGTGATTTTGGTGTAACTCCAAAAGAACCCACCCCTGGGTTTTGATGTTCTTAGCAATGACTGGGACCAGGGCTTGTCAAACTCGTGTGCCCATCGGCACTGCTGGTGGGGGGGCGGGCAGGAGGACAGGGGGACAGGTGTTGAACAAAAGCTCTGCAGTAGACGCAGGAATTTGTGTTTGAACAAGTTCCCCACCCCCGCCTCCACCCAAGAGACTCTGTTTGCAAACCCCTCGCTTGGGACCTGGGTGACCAAAACAGTGACCACAGCCTTGTCCCTGAGTCCAGTGTGGAAATAGGATACGTTTCCCTGAATTCTTCCCTGTGTGAAGGCCCAGAAGAGAAGCCAGAAGGGGCCAATGTTCAACAATAAAAGGAAGAAATGCTTCAGTGGGAGCATTTGAGGCACGATTCACGGGCCAGGGGCGCGGAGGGCGTGGGAGGAAGATGGGCTTCCGGGTGGGTCGGTTCCCCGCAGGGACCCGACAGCCTTGGCCCGGCCAGACCGAGCCCGCTTTCACCTCTGAGACGGAAACGAAGCAGAAGCTCGTTCTCCCCGCCTCCCTCCTTTAACTGCTCTTAGAGCCATGGGCTGGAACGTGGGCTTTGCCCACCTGCGAAAGCAGAAGAGGGTCAGCAAGGAGGATGGAGCCGTCCCCGAGTGGCCACAGGCCACCCGCGGGTCCCCCCCCCGGGGCAGGTGTCCCGGAGATGCCGTGGGGCCCACAGCAGCCGGGCGCCCCCTGCGGTGCCCCTCCCGCAGACCCGCCTCCCCAGCAAGTGACGCCTCCACTGTTTCGACCCAACGCTGCTGCCCATCCTACAAGACCTGTGCGTCGCGGAAAGACCTCGGACTTTGCCTCTGACGGTCTCGGGCTCAAATTCCGCCTTATCATATACACGCTCAAAGGTGCCTTCACCAGGAAGCTAAACAAGCGAGCCGCAGGGGCCTGTGCCCTACACCGACCTTCCCAAGGCCCTCACTTTGTCATACGCATTCTCTCCCTGCCGGGACCCTCCCTAGCTGAAAAGCTTTAGGACCCACAAATCTGGGGCCACCCCTAGGGGGTGCCCAGGTCCACAGCATGAGGCTAATAACGACCATCTTGGAGGGTTGTCCCAGGGAGTCACCAGAGGGCCTGAGGCCTGGTGCCCAACGCCATCACACCGCATTGCCCTTGACCACGAGGACCCTGGCCATTTGGGTTCCTCTCTAAAACTTAGGGCTCCAGAGAGAAAATCATGTCACGGGGCTACCTTTGCCAGGGCGTCTCAGCAGTTCCGGGAAGGAAAGCATTTCAATACTCAGGCGCTGCCGTCTTCTGACTGGTGCTGGGACCAGTGTGCAAAGGGAAAGAATAGAAACCGCAGATTTATTGTCTCACAGATTGTTCCTCTCAGGTAAACGTGCCTCGTTATATCCACCCAGCTAATGAATGCTGCGACCGCCCTGTCTCTGGGGCCCCAGCTCCACGAGGCGCTGCGTCCCCGTGGCACCCCACGCCCACTCATCACAGAGCGCCGAGATAATGGCCTGGGGCAGGTGCAATCACGCATCTAACATGCAGCGTCATGTGCGACAAACACCCGGACAGAAGCTGCCGTGCTCCCTTGCTCGGCTTGCATTCTGTTAGCCCCATTGCCAATGATTCCAGTTACTTCTTGCTGCCTAACCAGTCACCCTGAAACTCAGCCACTGAAGACAGCACTAAGCACCTTGTAATAAGAATTGTGTTATCAGCTCTGCAGCGCAGGGCGGGGGGGTGACTGGGCTCTGCTGGGCGGTTCTCCCTCCCTTCGGGTCTCTCAGGGCTGTTGAGGTCTGCAGCGCAGGGCGGGGGGGTGACTGGGCTCTGCTGGGCGGTTCTCCCTCCCTTGGGGTCTCTCAGGGCTGTTGAGGTCTGGGGCCGAGGTTAGAGCCTCCAGAAGCTTCCCTCGCTCATGCAGCTAGTCCCGTTGGTGCCCCCGTCCGCTGGGGTCTCAGCTGCGGGTGCTCCTGGTGGGGAAGGCATGGCCTCCCGGCACAGGCAGGAACTTGTAGAACTCCGGGGGAAAACTGCCCCTGGTTTCCTTAAGGCTGGAGTGGGGCACGGCATGGGTGGGGGTAAGAGATGAGGTTGAAAAAGCCAGCAGAGGTCAGGTGGCCAAGGGCGTCAGAAGCCCAGCCTGAGGGTTAACTTCATCCCAAAGCTACCTGGTTTCATTCAGGAAGTGATATGATCAGATCTGGGTTTTAGGGGGAGTGTGGGTGGCTCCGTCAGTGAAGCCTCTGCCTTCGGCTTAGGCCATGATCTTGGGGTCCTGGGATCGAGTCTCGCACCAAGGACCCTGCTTCTCCCTCTCCCTCTCCCTCCCATCCCCTTCGCTCATGCGCTCTCTCTCTCTCTCTCCTCTCTCTCTCTCTCTCTCTCTCTCTCTCTCTCTCTCTCTCTCTCTTTCTCTGTCTCTCTTGCGCACGCCCGCTCTTTCTCTCAAATAAATAAGATCTTAGAAGAAAAAAAAAAGATTTGGACTTTTGGTGGGGGGTTCTGGCTGCCCCTTAAACAACTCTCCCCACCCCTCTGGCCTAGGTTTGCGCACCCCACAGTGTGATAACCTTTAGGACGACCCTGGAAAGAGATATAGGGTTTGAGGACAAGGAATTGCAGCATCCAGATATCCAAAGTGTGATCTAGAAGGGCACGGGGTGTGGGGTCCCTGTGGGCTAGCCCCTGGCCCTCCCAGCCAGATAGCTCTGTTCAAAAGTGCAGGGCCCCGAGCAGGGGCCCCCAAATGCCCCCAGGTTTCAGGGCGGTAGTGTATCCAAGAGAATCCTTACAAAGTGGGATAATTTAACCCAGCAATGATTTTCAATGTAGCTTTACGTTAATCCTCAATATAATCCATTCATGAAATTGACATGATATCCACATAGCCTGTAGGTCCTTCTTGGTCCCTGACTTTTGCAGAGGCCCCTGAAACCCTTGGTCCCTAATGTGGTGGTAGCCTGGCTGGGACGCCAGCTGGGAAGCTGATGCAGTGATCCCGGGGAGGGCTGGCAGCAGGAGCTGAGGCAGCCACACTAGGGTTTCACCAAATGGTGCTCGGAACACTGCCTGCCTCTACACGCTGGTGGCTTTCCTAGTCGGTCATAAGCCCTTCGCAGAGAGGATGAAATCTGTCATCTTCTGTTTGCAGGGCCTGCCTGCTGGTGGGTGGAGACAGGGAGATAGTGCTGCTGGGGAGAAGATCTCTCCTGTTCCGGATGCTTCTCCGGACGACACTGGGCACACCCAGCTCTCTCTTAGCTTGCAATGCCCTTCCTAGAGGGAAGGCTCCTGATTCTTTCCTCCCCAGTGCTCATCACACAGAGAAGTCCTCCTGCCTCCTCTTTGCTGGCTCCAGAAAACCTCTCTCCACCTGATTTGTGACTCTGAACTCTTGGACTGCTTGAGGTTCAGGGCGTGACTCATCTCATAAACTATACCCTCCCTTCCACCTTTGGACTCCTCGTCAATCCCTCCCCACCTTTCCTCCACTTACGTGACATGCCTGGGTCTTCTCCCCCAACCCGGAATTTAGAACCAGACTGCAGAGGAATTTACACCTGAAAGAAACCGTTCCTGCCATCTGAACTGCAACGTGAGGCCACCCGCAAGCAATGCTGGGCACATCCCGTGACCCCCACGGCTGGGGCTTCCCCTCCACCGGGCTCATGCTCCGTCAGGGCACAGCATTCTTGCTGCTCTGCATTTCCACAGCACGGACTGTCCCTGGGCCTCATCTGCAGGGAGGAGCCTCATGAGCAGTGGGAAAGTGTGGGGTCCCTGATAGGGACTCAGCCTAGTCGTGGGACCTGGACGAGCTGTTAACTCTCTCGGACCCCACGGCCACCAGGTCACCTCGCCTGCTGTTACGGATCAAAGTGTGCCCTCCCCCCAAGCAAAAAAACAGACAAAAAAGACATGCTGAAGTCTTAACACCCAGGACCTCAGAACGTGACCTTATGTGGAGATAGGGTCTTTACGGAGATGATGGAGCTAAATGAGGGCATTCGGGAGGGTCCTATTCCGATAGCACTGGTGTCCTCCCAAGGAGAGGCTGGGACACAGACACCCACAGACAGTAGGAAGACACAGGGAGAAGCTGGCCGTCTGCAAGCCAAGCAGGGGTGGGGGGGAGGGGGGCCTGGGACAGATCCTTCCCTCAAGGCCGACACCTTGATTTCAGACCCCTTGGCTCCAGAACTGTGAGCCAACACATTCCTGTCGTTTAAGGACCCCGTTTTATGGTACTGTGCAATGACAGCCCCGGGACACGAATGCACCTGTCGACGTCCCAGGAGATAACCATGTGCAGGGGCTGTGCAGGGTGGGGGCCGTCGATCCATTCATGCCGGGAGCAACCATGGAGCGCCGACGGTGTGCCAGGCCCGAGTCTGGGTGCCTGGGTCTGAAGGACCGACTGCATGACGCCCTCTGTTTGCTCCCCGGACATGAGTCCCTCTCCCAGCCTCCTGTGACGTCGGAGCCCGTCTCAGTCCTCACAGCTCCTGGCTCATCATTAAGCACAGAGTGGATTCGGAATAAATTTGAACCAACAAAATTGTATGGATTTGTAATCGCTGCAGGTTATTGAACAGACAAGTCTGTATGTGGGTGGGCTCAGTGTTTTATAGTCTTCAGCAACATCCAGAAAAACTAACCATAGTTTAGGTCCAAAATAGCCTCGTTTATTTTGTGCCACGACAGTCCAGCCTTGTTTTGTGGGGTGTAGGATATTGGGCCCCAAGTGACAGCATCCCGTTTGCTCTCATGGCCTCACCCCACCCTGAAGGGGTGCAGATCATGGATTTGGAGAGTGTTTTGAAGTGAGGCTACATTTTCTTGGTGTAGCCGACTGCAGATAAAGGGCATTTCATGTGATGCTTCGTGCAAAATCTTAATAATTCTAATACCCCTGGAGGTCATTTTAAAATGGCCTTTTGAGAGCTCTGCTTTGTTCTTCAAGGAAGGAAGGAAGGAGAGAGAGAGAGAGAGAGAAAGAAAGAAGGAAGGAA
>LNAC01000192.1:2819171-2833176 GCA_002007465.1 Ailurus styani
TTAAAATGGGGTGGGGGTGGGGGAGACCAAGACGGATGTGCTGTGATTCCTGCCCTAACAGAGTGATAGATTCATGAGGGAGAGAGATTCATAAAGAGTCGCATCTTATCTTTTCATTCTCATAGCACTGTATAAAGGAGGCGCAAGAATTACACCCATTTTACAGATGTGGCAACAGCCCATGGTCGGGGGTGGGAAGTAAGAGAGGTGGCGTGTGGACACAACCTGGCTCTGTGCACCGGGAGGAAGTGGCGGCCCCAGCATCCGAGAGGCGAGAGATCGCAGGCAAGAGATGAGGGGTGGACAGGCAAGTGGCCCACAAGAAGGCAGGAGAAGGCTGAAACCGCCGGGAAGGGAGTGACTCCCAGGGGAGAAGGGAAGAGGAGGCAGGGATGGGGTGGACTCTGAGCTGAGTTTGGAGAACAAGGAGGATTTCAACAGGTCAGGAGGCCGGGGAAGCCCCAGGGCAGGTGGAGGCAAGAGCAGACCATGGGGGTGGGGGTGGGGCGTGCAGGGGGAGGGCCGTGGAGGGAGCGTGGGCAGGCGCAGAGTTCACAGGGCCCTGCCGACATGCCACAGGGTTAGATTTGTCTTCCTGATGCCGTCAGAGACTCTGAAGAGGGATGTGACCTGATCCAGCCCGTGTCAGAGGCAGGTCACTGACAACAGTGGGCGGGATTGATCAGGTGAGAAACTGATGGACGGCCCGGGGCCGCTGCAAAGATTACTGATACTCCAACTCTCCTATGGGGAGTAGCTGACCAAACCAGGACGCTGACCAAGGAGACCGGGGCTGGGCCTCCGGGACCAGAACAAAGGCAGATGTTCCACCCAAGATGGCCAGTGGTGGAAAGATCTGGAGGGAGAGACTGAGGCAAGGCTCTCAGTGGCCAGCATCTAGTCCGGGCATCCACGTCCTCCGATCCAAAGGTGCGAACCGGAGACCCTGGCAGAGTCAGACGACAGAGCTGGAGGACGACCCTGGACAAGAGCCCCGCGTGGCACTGGAGGGTCTTTGCCGCCGCAACGTGGTGGTGGGTGGTGCGAGCCACACGTACAGTGTCAGGGAGGAGCCCTCTCCAGAGTTCAACAGAGCGAGAGAGAGTAAGGACGTGGACGAGGAAGGGGGTGAAGAAGGTGGTTCTGACTGACAGAGGGGCAGGAGATTTCGGAGAAAAGGCCGTTTCCTGGGTCAGAGGGTCCACGGAGAGAGCCACCCGAGCAAGTCGTGGGTGCCACGGCTCGCTCACAGAGCCACATTCAGGGGGTCTGGCTGTGGGATCGCAGCTTTCCCGGGGTCACGTCTGTGCCAGCGAAAGCACGTCACGTGTGTGCACCGGGAAGAAACTGGAAACGTATGCCCGAAACATGGACAGTGGTCTTTAGAAGATGGGGTTATGAACGTTTCGAAATTTTCTTTCTCTTGCTCACCCATGCTTGCCAAAATCTGTAATCTGGGCAATCAGTACTTTTCTTTTGGAGTGAATTAGATTTTGAAGAAAGAAGAGGCACAGAGCTGTAACCAGACCTTCCCCATCGCGTCAAAGCCAATTCAAGCGGCAGTCTGTAAAATGCTTATGTGTTACCAGGCTGGTCTGTGTCGTCTCAGTGCAGAAGGAGCCTGAAAACAATGAGGACATGAAATTATCCAGTCAGTACTGGCAGCAATTTGTGATGGAAAAAATAGCCCAAGTCAACTTTCTGTCCAGTCACAATCACTGTGAACGCTGCCAACTAGCATCCTAGCTTCCTCCACCCACCCTTGCACACATCAGCCCTTGTCCTTCAGCCAGAGCAATGCTTTCAAGGTCTAAGTCAGACCACACTGCTGATGTCAATGTATGCCTCAGGGCCTTTGAACTGGCTGGTCCCTAGGCTGCAGTGTTCTTTCCTGATAACTGGCATAGCTGATTCCCTCATCTGATCTCGGTTCAAACTCTACCTTCTCAGAGAAAGCCCCTCCTGATCACTGTAGGTAAAGTAACCACCATCCCCCAGAGGACACCCTAGGCACTCCAACCTCTCACTGTCCCCAGAACTTTCTGTGATGATAGGAATGTTCCGTATCTAACACTGTCCAATGCAGTAGCCACTAGACACTGGCTACTGACCTCTAGAAGCATGGCCAGCATGACTTTCAAATTTTATTCCATTTTGATGAATTTAAACTTAACTGTAAAACTACTGTATTGGACAGCATGCGCTAGCCCATTACCCGCCTTGTTTTGTTTCTGCTTTTTTGGTAACATGTCAGCATCTGAAATGATCTAACTCGTGTGTTTGCTTACAAATTCATTGTCTGTCTTCCCCCATGAACATAGGTTCTGTAAGGGAAAGGCCTTGTCTGTCTTCTTCATCGCTATAATCTAACCCCAGATACACACAGTAGCGCAGCCAATGATGAGCAAAGAATAAGAGAAAAGGTGGACTTTTTAAGTTATTGCCTTTATTTTGATGGTTTGGCTCCATCTTGTACCACATAACTATTGCCAAATGTGCCGTATAATGAAAACACCCCAAAACTCAGTGACTTAAACACCCTTTCATCTCACGGGTCTGTGGGGTACGGAACGGTCAGCAGATCCAGGCTGGGCTTGGCGGAGATCTCTCCCACATCTGTGGCTGTCCAGGGGTGGGGGCGTACACTGACTTGGCAGGGACGCCACTGCCCCAAGAAGCGTCCCCTTCCAAGGACCAGCGGCTGGTCTGGGCTAGTTCTTCACAGGACCCTGGCAGACGGAGAGCAAAGGGAAGTGTGCGAGGCCCCATGAAGCTTAGGCCTGGGACTGCAACACCTTGATTTCTGCCCCATCCTACCGGCCGAAGCAAGTCTGTGTTGGACCCAAAGGGAAGAAGCTCTGCCCGCAGTCAGAGCACCCTGAAAAAGCACGTAGTGAAGCGTGTGGATCCCAGGAGGAGGGAAGACCTGGGGCCATTAAGCCATCTCCCCGTGTTACTGTCGTAGCAGACCAGGCGGCCATCACGGAAGACCAGCCACCAAGAGGCTGAAACAACCAACATGTATTTTCACAGATCTGGAAGCTAGGAAGCCCAAGATCAAGGCCCTGGCAGATCTGGTGTCCAGTCACAGTCCACTTGGTGGTTTGCCATGACCTCATGGGCAGGGAGGGAAGAGAGAACAACAGAGACAGGGGGGAAGCCAGCTTTCTCTGTCTCTTGTCTTCATGGCCCCACCTCCAGATGCCATCATGTTGGGGATTAGAGTTTCAACATATGAATTCGGGAGGGCCAACCCAGGGCTTGAATTCACGATCCTGAGATCAAGACCTGAGCCGAGATGCAGTGGGACACTTAACCAACTGAGCCACCCAGGCACCCCCCAGTTTTTATTTAAGATCAAGAGAACTCACACACGGAGAGACAGTCTGAACAGTCATATTTCCATCTCAGCATGAAAGGGTTACACACTCTTCTCAGAGGTCAGGTTTGCATTAGGGCAACACAAGCAGGAAAGGAAGGCACAAAGGGACTTAAGAGTCACCCAAAGAGAGCTTGCTCTTGCTTCAAAATTTTGACTCAGGCTAGTATCTGGAGTCATCATTAAAAGCTGAAGCATTGCTGTCTCCAGAACATTACCTCAAACAAATCCACAATCGCCTCAAACAAATCAAAGGAAATCAAACAAATCAAACAAATCAAAGGAAACATCAGATAATAAAACTTAGGAATGCTCAATTTAAAAATGGGCGGAGGAGCTGTACTCTTAAAGATGTCAATATAAAGGGGCACCTTGGTGCCTCAGTCAGTTAAGTATCTGACTCTTGATCTCAGCTCAGGTCTTAATCTCTGGATAGTGAGTTCAAGCCCCGTGTTGGGCTCCATGCTGGGCATGGAGTCCACTTTTAAAAAATTAATTAATTTAATTTTTATTTTATTAAATTAAATTTATTTTAATATGTAATTTATTAGAATAAAAATAAATAAAATGTCAATATCAATAAAAACCAAAAAAAAGGCTGTAGAAAAATTCCAGATTGAAGGAGGCTAAAGGGACATGGCCATTCATTGCAGCACCTGACCCTGGGTTGGAGCCTATGCTAGAAGGCAACAGTGTGGTGGAAAGTCTACCTCGGTCAAGTGACAAAACTAGAATATCAACACACATTCATGCATTGCACTTATGTAAGAGAATGTTCCTATTCTTAGGAAACACAAAGGCAAGTATTTGGGGAGAAAGAGCCATAATACAAGTAGTTTATTCTCAAATAGATCAGAAAAAAAAAAGCTGTAGACTGACTGACCAAGCAAATGGGGTAAAACGTTAACAACAAGTAAATCTGAATAAAGGGTATATGAGTGTTCTCTACATTGATTTTGTTTTTGTAGATTTTTGTAAATTGGAAGGAATTTCCAAATACATATTTAAGAGAAAAAAGCTGATGAGATGTTTATAGAACAGGTGGAATAAGATATAACTAGCTGTTAATATTTGTATCTTGTTTTCAGTGCAAGTCGCTGGAGGGCACACGTGCGTGCTCACGTGCACACACACACACACGCAGTTGGTTAAATGGCAGCCGATCAAATGGACATCGTCACAGTGTTCTTTCAACACCTACCAACCACATACATGCCAGACATATTCATGTACCACGGAGCCTGACGACAGCCTGGAGGGGTGGCTGCGATTGTTTCCATTTGCCTGAGAACAGGAGGCCCCCTTTGGTATAAACCCCTGTCCTAGAACGGTTCAGATGTGTTCCCACAGACTCGTGCCCACGGCCCAAGGAAAGTCACAATCAGAAACTCCTCTTTCCTAAAATCTTCGTGAGACTCCACGAGCTCCAGGCAGAGGGGCGGCCCTGCTCGGAAAGTGGGAGGCAGATCAACGCCAAAGGGGGTCCTCCCCAGGTCGGAGGTGGGGGGTGAGGGGCTTCAGGACCCTGCGGGCATCCACGCCCGGGTGTGCACACACTGTGACTCCAAGTGGCCTCATAGGCCATGGCAGCCTGGAAATGCTCCCCCCCTGCCCCGTGTGCCTCCAAGGAAGCCTCTCAGTGCTCGGAAGGCCCAGAGTGGGGAGAGGGAAAGCACGTGCAGGCACCAGGTGGTACAGAGAGGACAGGGACAACAGCGTCCCTACCACCACCCCGGCTTCTACGGCACACCAGGCACAGGGCTAGCACGTGACTCGGGGAGCCCAGTGCAAAATGGGCATGCGAGGCCTTTGTCCAAAAATATCAATAATTTCCAGATGATAATGTCTGAGTATTAAACAAAGCGTGGGGCTTTCTGCACGTAGCCCCGGGGTGACCACACAGGTCACAGAGCCATGAAGCCAGCTCTGACCAGACCTCGTGCTGGGAATCGTATCAAAGATTTTTCACATCTCTTACAAAGATCTTCCAGGGGGCATTTTTTTAATTTTTTATGTTAATTTCAGTTGGTTAACATACAATGTTATATTAGTTTCAGGTGTACAGTATAGTGATTCAGCACTTCCATACACGACCCCTGCTCATCGGGACAAGTGTGCACCTTAATCCCCATCACCTGTTTCCCCCATCCTCACCCCCACCCTTCAAGAAGGCATTTGTAATCTCCACTGAGTTGATGAGGAAGCTGAGCCCCACAGTGGTTAAGTGGACAAGACATAGCTAGTAGGGCTCAGTAAAGAATGAATGAATGAATGATGAGGCAGAAGGCCAGTGCTGTTTTGGTACACCACAGGTTCACTGGGGAACACCCTGGAGGACTCTAGGAGCTCCTTTGGCCTAGTTAGTGGAATCCTGGGTCTGAATGGTTTTTTCTGACCTGGCTTTACACACAGATTATCACAACTCTAAGAAACCCCAGAAACCCAGCCCTGCAAACTCGCACAAGATGTGCAAACAGCAGGTGGCAGGACTTGGGATCCTCTGAACCAGTTCTCTGTCGTTCCCATGAATTCACAGCTGCCAGGGCCTGTAGACCTCGCTACCTAGGAACTTACCACATGAAAGACCCCTCTGTGGTTAGTCCTCTGTAGTAGTTCCATCTATTGTGAGTCAGAACTCATGGTTTTCTAAGTCTGCTGCCCATTCTACATCCTATTACACACCTGAAATGGTGGCAATTCTTCTTTATCTTCGGAGTAAATTTGACATCGGGAAAAGCCAAGTCGTTGTATGCCAAGTTAAGTTGAGAATACCATTGAGGCTTGTTTTTTCCTGTTTAAGAAGAAAACATATATGGCAATAAAGTAATGACTTCAGAGTTTACTCTTCCAAAAACATGTTCTAACAATCTTCTGAAGAAAGTGCATGGTTATAAAAGATACATAAACTTTGAAAGTGAAGGACTAGTTCTCTGGAGGGGAAATTTGTTTAGATGCAAAGGTAAAACATTCATTCTAAAAAGACAATCTCATTGAGTCAATAATCAAAACCTCTCAACAAAGAAAAGCCCAGGACCAGATGTCTTCACTCATGAATCCTATCAAACATTTGAAGAAGAATCAACACCAGTCCTCAAACTCTTCTAAAAAAAATTGAAGAGGAAAGAATACTTCCAAACTCATCCTATGAAACTAGCATGATACCAAAGCCTGACAAATTAGCTATAATAAAGAAAATTATAGACCAAAATGCCTAATGAATATCAATGCAACAATTTTCAACAAAATACTAGCAAAAAGATTTCAGCAGCACGTTAAAGAGACCATACACCATGACCAATTGAAATTTATTTCTGGAATGCAAAGACGGTTCAATGTATGAAAATCAATCGATGTAATGTACCACTTAACAGTATATAGAGGGGGAAAAGCACATGATCATCTCAATTGATACAGAAAGAGCATTTGAAAAAATTTAATACTGCTTGAGAAAAACACTCAGAAGGAAACCACTTTGCTATAATAATGACTGTATGTAAAAAGCCAATATTTCACCTCATACTCAGTGTTGAACAACTGAAAGTTTTCCCTCTAAGATCAGGAAGAAGACAAGAATGATGCCTTTTGCCACTTCTATTCAACACAGCACTTGTTCCAACCAAAACAACCCAGCAAGAAAAAGAAAACCAGGGCATCCAAATAGGAAAGGAAAAAGTAAAATTATCTCTGCAGACAACATGATCTTATAGGCAGAAAATGCCAACAATTCCATTTTTTAAACTGTTAAAAACAAATCAATGAATTCAGCAAAGTTGCAGGATATAAAAATCAACATGTAAAAATCAGTTGTGTTTACATGGGCTAAAATCAAACAATCCAAAAAGGAAATTAAGAAAATGATTCCATTTACAATAGCATTGAGAAGAACAAAATACTTCAGAATAAACTTAACCAAGGAGGTAAAAGGTTTATACACTAGAAACTGCAAAACATTGCTGAAAGAAATTAAAGGCAACAAAAATAAATTGAAAGACATATGGCATTCGTGGATTGGGAGGCTTAATGTTCTTAGCATATCAAAACTACCCAAAGCAATATACAGATTTAATGCAATCCCTGTCAGAATCCCAAGGGAATTTTTTGCAGAAATAGAAAAATTCATCTTAAAATTCATGTGGAAGCTCAAGAGATCCTAAATAGCCAGTGACCTTGAAAAAGAAGAACAAAGTAGGAGACCTCACACTTCCTGGTTTCAAGACATTGTGCAAAGCTGCTGTAATCAAAACAGCAGGCTGGAATAAGGACAGGCATAGAGGGCAGTGGAATAGAATAAAAAGCCCTGAAATAAACCCTCACATAGACAGTCAAATGGTCTTCAACAAGGGTCCCAAGACCATTTATGGGGAAAGGACAGTCTCTTCAAGAAATGGTTTTAGGGAAACTGGATACCCACATACAAAAGAATGAACTTGGACCCTTATCTTACACCACATATGAGAACTAACTCAAAATGGATCAAAGATCTAACTAAACATAAGAGTTAAAGCAATAAAACTCTCAGAAGAAAAAAACATAGAAGAAAATCTTCCTGACCCTGGAATTGTCAATGATTCCTTGGACATAGTACCAAAAACACAGGCAATGAAAGAAAAAAATGGACGACAGCAAAATTTATAATTTCCATGCACCAAAGAACACAATCAACAGAGTAGGAAGGCAACCTACAGAATGGGAGAAAATATTTGTGAATCATATCGGGCCTCATACCCAGAATATAAAAGGAAATCCCACAATTCAACAACCAAAAAATATCAAACAACCCAATTTAAAAATGGACAAAGGACTTGACTAGATATTTCTCCAAGGAGGGTATAAAAATAGCCAAGAAACATATAAAAAGAAGCTCCATATCACTAATAATTAGTGAAATGCAAATCAAAACCACAATGAGATATCACCTCCTACCACTTAGGATGACTACTGTCAAGAGGAAAAAAAATAAGCATTGATGGGGATTCGGAGAAATTGGAAGCCTTGTGCATGGTTGGTGGGAATGTAAATTGGTGCAGCCACTGTGGTGAACAGTATGATGGTTACTCAAAAAATTTTTTAAAAATCACCGTACGACCCAGCAACTCTGCTTCTTGCTGCATACCAACGAACTGAAAGCAGGCTCTTAAAGAGGTATTTGCACACCCATGTTCAGGACAACATTAGTCACAAGAGCCAAGAGGTGGAAGCAACCCAAGCGTTCATCAAAGGATGAAGGATACACAAAAATGTGGTCTGGCCGCACCGTGGATAGCCTCGAAAAGGAAGAAATTCTGTCACATGTTACGATGCGGATGAACCTTGAAGACATTATGCTGAGGGAAATCAGCCAGACTCGGAAGGACAAATACTGTATGATCCCACTTATACAGGGAGGTACTTAGAGTTGTCATGTGCATAGAGATGGAAAGTGGAAGGGTGGGTTCCAGGGCTGGGTGAAGCCCGGAAGGAGGGGTTGTTTCAGTTTTGCAGGATGAAAAAAAAATTGGGTGTGAATATACGTGACAGCACCGAACTGTACATTCTAGTGGTTAACATGGTAAATGTTAAAGTATGTGTAGTTTACCGCAATTCAGAAATGTTTTTGGAAAGGTTGTCTTAGCACCGTTCGGCTGTCACGCCGGTGGTGCTTCACGCGGCTGTCTCAGGAGGGCTCATCACCTGGCAGGGAGTTCCGCTCACTACAGCAGAGCACCGCTCTCATCTTTCTAAGTCACAGCTGAGCTTTTCTCCTTCTCCAGGTTTTTTGTGAAGGACAGAAAGATGATAGGGTGTGTGTGTGTGTGTGTGTGTGTGTGTGTAGGGCATTCAGCAAACTGCAGAGTTCCATCCAGATGGACAATTTCTTCTTAAGTGAAGCCTGTAAACACGGTTCCGGCTTTCACACCCACTACCTTCAGAGGCGCTCACAGTAACCACAAAGGGGAAAGGGTGGATTGTATCATATCCGTTTTACGTGGGGTTTAGACCAGGGTTTCTCCACCTTGGCACTGTTGATCTTTGGGCCGGGAGGATTCTTGGTCGCGAGGGCTGCCCCGTACACTCTAAGATCTTTAGTATTATCCCTGGCTTCTAACCACTAGATGCTCCTAGCATCCCCCCCCCCACAGCTGCGACAATCAAAAATATGCATAGACATTGCCAGGTGTCCCCTGGGGAACAAAATCACCCCTGTTCAAGAACCCTGGGTTTAGAGGGTTTGCGTGAGACATGGGAACAGGAACACCTCCTAGACTATCAGCCCCTGAATGCTTTGCTGTCTCGAATTTGCTTGAGCCCTGCCTGCTTCTCTACAGAGATCTCTCGTTAATTTATTTCCACTCAGACCTTCTTGACTGAGCCGTCTGTTTCCTGCCCGTTCAAACCAATAACCCAAAACTTAGGACAAGAACTCAAACTGGACACTTGAGCACACGGCAGGTACTTGGCAGCAACTTGCCTTCCAGCGGGCTTCCTGCTGCCTGCCAACCTCTGAACCTGTCCTCCTCTCTCCAGAACCTCCTGACCCAGCGTCTCTAATGCTCTTAGGGTATTCTCTGCCCACAACGGGTTATTTCTGTCCTGACTTATTGCTTCCATTGGACTTGGGGTTTGGGGAGGGAAAAAGAAAGGGACTGGATTTCACCCCATTTACATGAAAATGAAATTATATTTTGGGTTGTTTCCCTTTTAAGACTTGGATACAAAATGTACTGAAATATTATTTAGAACATTTTTAGGACATTCACGGATTTTTTTTTAATTTTCAAGATTTTATTTATTTATAAAATAAGTAAATTTTAGATTTATTTAAAGAGAAAGAGCACAAGCAGGGGGAGCAGCAGGCAGAGGGACAAGCAGGCTCCCCACTTAGCAGGGAGCCTGATGTGGGGCTCGGTCCAAGGACCCTGGAATCATGACCTGAGCCAAAGGCAGGTGCTCTACCAACCGAGCCACCCAGGCACCCCTCGTAGATTGTTTTAGAACAACCTGTGAAATTCGAAGTTTTCAGAACCTTCCAGATTGCTCACCTTTTAGTTTCTTAGGGGAAGGACTCTAGGTGCTGCGGGACTGGGCGACGTTGAGTCCCAGCTTGTGGGCTCGACTGGCTCATGGCATTTGCCAAAGCTCTTCAAGAACCAAGCAAGAGGCTTCTCTTCATCTAACAGAGCTCTTTGGGTGCCCTTGGGCTTTGAAGTGGTGATCTCAGTGGTGTCCTTGGGTCCTTGGAACTAAATAGCCCCACTCATCAAACCATGGTCCACTTGGTGGGAGGTAAACTTGTTGAGGGCCTGTCATGCACCAGGCACTGTGGTTGGCACCTACATGGGGTATTTCATTTCAGTGCAAGCTGACTTAAGTTTACTCTCTATGCCCCCACACCGAATCTGCAGGCAAACGTGTTGCAAACGTGCAAACGTGCATGAATAAATAGATTGGACTTCAATAAGAAATGAATTATCTAATGACATTTCAGTGGAAATGAGGTGAGGAAAAGGGGGCAAAGGTAGGTGAGTTGAACTTCTACAGCGGGGAAGGCATCAGCAGTGCCCTTGAAGTTGGTGTTGTCCAGTCCTGGCTATGGGCAGCCCCCCATGAGCACGAGTAAGGAGCAGGGGCCGGGGGCCTGCTGGGGCTGGTGACATGGAACCAGCCGGCACCCCAGCATGTCCCAAGCTCTGCGGGGAGACAATAGCCAAAGAGAGGCAGCAGGAAGACAGAGAACAACAGTCTGAGAGGTTGGGCCAAACCACAGAAGCCGTGGAAGCTGCCAACAAATGGTCGAGCCTGGGAAATGCAGAATGCCGAAGATGGGAAACAGTCGAAAATCCAAGTATTTGAGACGCTTGGACAGCCCGGCGTGGGGGGGGGAGGGACGTGAAGAAGCCTAAGCTCCAGGGCATGGTGTCCAGCGAGCCAAGAGAAAGGGCTTTCCGGGCAGACGGAGCCAGGTGGGGATGGGCCTCAGAGAAGAATAGGAGGGCAGGCCACTGTGTCATAAGCCTCCTTGAAGATAAGCCAGTGGAAAGAGCTTCTAAGGGCAGATGCAGGAAGGGGCAGCTCTGCTGATTCTGGACCAAGGGACTTCTTCTCTCTGCCCTGCTTTTATGTACCTCTTCTGCTCCCCAGAGTGAAGCAGCAAGTCTCTGCAGGTCTGTGGCTGGTGGCTGCAGCGCAGTCAGAAGCCTAGATCATCTGTGGACCTCTTTGCTCCTCCAGAGAGATCTCAGGGGCATAAATGAAGCAATCCACCATACAGAGAAGGCAGACATGGAAAAAGCATTTCACCAGGGTGCCTCGGTGGCTCAGATGGTTAAGCATCTGCCTTCGGCTCCGGTCATGATCCCAGGGTCTTGGGATTGAGCCCCACATCGGGCTCCCTGCTTGGTGGGAAGCCTGCTTCTCCCTCTCCCACTCCCCTTGCTTGTGTTCTCTCTCTTGCTGTCTCTCTCTCTGTCAAATAAATATATAAAATCTTTTTTAAAAAAATAGAAAGAAAGAGAGAGAGAGAGAGAGAAAGCATTTCATCATCTCAGAAAAGTATCCCAGAAAGGTGGGGATCTGAAGGAAAAAGGGTTTTCTCTGATATGGGCCGTGCCTTTACGAAATAGAAGATGGGGTATCTCAGAAGAGGTAACCCCAGGTGCATGCATGTGCGTGCACACACACACACACACACACGAGTGTGAACACAAACACAATCTCTGTATCTCGCTGATAGCTCATTCTGAACCCCTTTTTCCGAAAGAAGGAGCTCCATCCATCGGCCAGGACACTGCACCATACCTAGGGTTCTCCCGTAACTCCCTGCTGGTTAATACTGGGTATCGGATGACCCTGTCTAACACGGGCAAACGAAAGCCAGTTCAGCAGCCGGAACACACATGTCAGGCCATGGTGCTCACCCCAATGCCGCTGGTTACTCTGATCTCAAGGTCACTAGGCAGCTTTGCTGGGTGTCTCGCCCCTATCCTTTCCACAAAACTCAAATTGACCTGAAAAATACCTAACCTGACCTACGCTGACACTCTATCCTGAAGGTCAGACATTTCCATTTGCCAACTATCAACGTGTTGCAGATACAGCTCAAACTCGAGGTGCCCCAAAACTGAAATCGTGTTCCCTGGAAAATGTGCTCTCTGCTGTGTCCCCGAGCTACCCACACTGGCATTAGCCTTTATTGTGGCTCTCTCCTGCCTGAGCAAGCCTAGCTCCTGGGTGTTTAAGACCCTTCCTCCCGTCACTGCCATAGAGACGGCCTCCCTGGCACACACTTGGACCATAACTCCATCCCAGTTGCTCTCCTGACCTCCTGCCTTTACCCCACCCCCAACACTGCTGCCACAGACGTCTCCCACGGGCACATCTGAATATGTCCCTCCCCAGTTTAACATCCTTCAGTGACCCCAAGTCACATCCACAAAGAAGTCCAATTCCTTGGCAAGGCCAACCAGAGTCTGAATCGGGAGCCTCTGACCCTTTGCTCTCATCTTTAGCCATAACAAAATACTCCCGTGCGGGGCTCTTGTGCGCTTCTGAACCAGACCCTCACCCCGGTTCCTGTAGGCTTGTTGAACATCACATCCCCCTGATGGCGGGCTTTCTTCTGTTTCCACCGCAAGGATGTGGAATGCTAGTGGACAAAGGTAGTGCCTCGCCCACCGTGGAATCCCTTGTCCTGTGCCTTGCACACGTGGGATGAGAGAAACGTCTGTTGAGTGAATGATCTGCGTCAGGGCTATGATACAAGGATATCAGCGGCATAGACTTGTCTTGGAAAAGCCCCTCAGTCTCTTTAGGGCTTCATGCAAATAAACTCATAGTTCCAAAACGACTCCTTTTTGATATGGATATATACTGGGTTGATAGCATATATTTTATTTTTAAAAGGAAATGTAATTAATGGGGGGACGCTGTTCTACCCCCCAAGTTTCTTAACTGTTTTGAATAAACTATTAACCCACCTTAAACCGTTTCTTCTGCACAAAGAGCCGCTGGAGGCTGTGCAGATTACCTGCTGAAACTCGTCTAAAGGCATGCACTAAACACCTGCAGGCAGAGCTTGCTTCCAGGACCTCCCACGACAACCCCCACTTCAGATGGAGCTTTTTCTTCTTTCAGCTTTCCCGTCGCGGAGTAGAACAGAATAACCGAAAACGCTCTGCCTAGCAACTTTCAAGAGCGAAAACCGGGTGCCCAAGAGGACGCAATGATCTCTAAGTGCCCGCTTAAGATCCAGCCCCTCCAGCGTCACGGGCGAGGCGCCAACGCCGGTCCCACGTGAACCTGTCCGCTCCTCGAGCCTCATCACCGAACGCATCTCTGCGTCTCCAGGCCCGTCCCGCATGATCGCCCACAGCCTCTGCCATCGGACAGACTGCGGAAGTAGCCGATCAAAAAGTTACCCTTCTTCCCTCGGAAAACTCAGCTCCCCGAGCTGTCAGAGAAGGGGAAGAAATCACGTGACCCCTGGTCACAAGGCAGAGTTTCCTCACGTGGTTTACGATCAAGCCAAATTGAAGAATAAACTAAAATCCCATTGGCGCCGCTGGAGCCCGCCCCACGGGGCGGGGCCTCGGGGGCGGGGCAGCGCGGGCGGCCCTCGGGGGCGGGGCCAGAACGGACGGGGCGGGGCCT
>LNAC01000192.1:2834471-2879274 GCA_002007465.1 Ailurus styani
GGGTTGGGGGGCGGCGTGGGCGTCCGCCCCCGGGCAGCGCGCACGGTGGGCGTGAGGGGACAGGTGCGGTCGCGGAGGTGGTTGACCCAGCCTCGCAGACGCCTGGGCAGGGGCTGGAGGGGTGGGGGGCTGCAGGCGCTGCACGCTGGTGAAGGCTTGCCTGCTCCCCCGGGGGACGCTCCGGGGCTCTGAAGCACTGTGATTACCCCGGTGGCGGCGGCGATGGCTGGGAGTGTGCTGCGTTGCGTTTGGGGGTGGCGGGGGGTGCGTGTTTGCTCCAGGGGCGGCTCCGTAGCGTCTCCGAACCACCCCAGAAATCCCGGCTCGCGGGGTTTACGGGGGGAGGCCAGAAAGGGATGCGATGTGGACCCATCAGAATGCCCAGAGCACCGTAAATGTGGGTTTATCTGCTGCTTGAAGTTTTCAACGGCACATACAGATCCAGAAAACAAGGAGGGTCTGGATTTGGGGGTGGGGGGTCGCATCTCAGTGTTGGATCTCTAAACAACGTGAGGCAGAATTTCTCGATGATATTGCTCAAGATTGTCCGAAGTTCCAGTTAAATGGTGTAAATCCGTTTTAAAACTGCGTTTCGGTTTATGTGATGTTTAGCAATGTAAAAATTGAGACACCTAATTGATTTGCTTGATGTTTCCCAGGAACCACCAAAAGCAGGGAAAAGTGGAAAAAGTTCCAAAGAAGGACAAGACGTAATAGAATCAGAGGTAACTGCTCCCGAATACTCCCTTTTCGTTCTTTCATGAACACCTTTTAACTAAGGGCAGAAAAACAGCGTGGTGAAAACCAGGCTCTTCTAGAATGTTTCCCTGCATGAGATTGTCTCGAGTCTCCTTCATAACCTGAAATTTTAGTTCTTGAGGTTTTCGTTATTTTAGTCTGGGAAAATATGGATGGGTTTATGGAAGTTGTGTCTGTGCAGCTGGTATTTTTAAGTTCATAACCCCCCCCCCACGTCAAATCTAGCTGCCCTCCTGCAGAGACTGGTTTCACCACAGTTGTTCATGCTCCTTGTAGCTTTCAGATCCTCCTCCCCTTCCTTCCTTTGCAAGCCGGGCGCCAGGTCAGGTCCGTCCCTCCCAGTGGCTCCTCCTCCTGTCACCTTTGCTTCCCTCGTGTGGTCTTTGCTGCTTGGGTCTCACATTCGCTGCTCTGCTGATGTCTGATTCCCAGAGCCTCTTTCTCTAGTGACGTTGGTTGGTACCTTTCAGTTGAGCTAGTTTGGGTACTTTAATGTGATCATCTGTCATCTTTCACTCGTTTTCTCTCTCTGCGTTGGCCAGTCCTGCCTTTGCTTCTCAGCTGTGGGCTCATTGAAGAACAGCCGGAATGCTCAGTGAGGACCGTGTCTCCCTGGTGGGGTTGATGGCGTTCCTGGGCACAGTTGTGCTTGGAGAATATCTGCAGTGCCTGCACTTTGCCTCTTCTTCCTTGGGAGTATTTGTTGACTCGAGCCCCTCAGGCTAAGGATCCAGGAGCTGTCTGCACCCAGACAGAGCTAATAGGCCCTTTTGGATCATGGGTACCCGAGAAGTGGCTTGATTGTAGATCACCCAGGTCCCCAGTCTTACCACAGATAACATTAATTTGCAAGTGTCAGATCCCTTTCCTGTAAGTCGAATTAGAACGAGTTCAGTGTTGTCTGGGGAAACACAGTTAACTGGTGATTATAGGCAGTAGCCTTTTTTTTTTTTTAAGCCCTGGGGGGTGCTATCTTTTCCTTATCATTTGGTGCATTCTAAGCCTCCCTCCTCTTCAGCAGGTGGTTTGTTCCAGCAAATCTGTCACCCTCCCCAAAGCAAAAAGCAGAAATCCAAAAGGTTCCTTAAATATCAGTAGTTGGGAATTACCGGTGCCAGTCCTTCTCTGCCCGGTGATAATAGCAGATAATCACGTTTTACCGTGGTATTCTTGCTTTTGACTTGCTTCCTTCCATGTCACTTTTTTGACTAAATTGATTTAAATGAAATTTAGTCACTCTCCTAGGGTAGTGTGCGTGTTCTTCCCTTTTGTTTCCTAAAAGCTGCTAAGGCTTCCAGTGCTCCCCCAAACCTTCCTTGCTCATACATCTGTCTCCTCTCACCGTTGGTGTGACAAAGCATATCAGTGGTATGGTTCATGTAGTCCCATTTTAGCAGAAAGAACCTGACTTTAAGGATGGATAATGTTAAGTTTGAACCTGAAAAGTCCATCAGCTAACTTAAAGATCACAAAACCACTAGTACATAAAAATCTGTGTTTTTAAGGTGGTTTGGGGTCCCAGACTGTCAGTTGCTTAAGACTCGAGGTGCGGCCCCCAGTGCCTAAGTGTGATGCCCCACTTGTCTTTTTGTATTTTTTCTAGAGCTACTGTCTAAGAGCTGGAGCTACAGAGCTTGAAATTACCACCGAAAAATACTGAGATGGTGGGCCCTTCACTACTGCCTCATAAGGGTGCCAGAGGCAACAAGGCCCTTTAAGCAGGACAGTGGGCACATGACTGTGTACGTTACGTCTTGCAGGAGTACAAGTTGAGGCACTTCCGTTCCTCTGAACTTTGGGTTGAGCCTGACCTTGTTCGTTGTCCGTTCCCTCCTCAGTCTTCATCTCGCTGCTTCACCTCCGGTTCCACGCACTTACCAAACACAGTTCACCCACGTGGGGCCATGAGACCCTCATTGTGCACTCTTTTCCTCTCCTGTCAACGTTCCTCTGAACTTGAATGTTTTTAACCCGAACCATTCAAATAGGGCTGCTCTTCCCGTGCTGCTTTTCAGACCTGTTCAGTGTCCTGTCTCCTTCACAGCCAGCCCTCGCTCGGGTCAGCCTGTGAACTCACCTGCGTGGGGGCAGTTTCCCCCCATCCGGGACTTCGCAGCCCGAGGGGCGTGCAGAACAGGGGTCCGTCCAGGGCAGAGTAGCCAGGCTTGGGAAGTCACCTCAACAGAGAACACGTTAAAAAGAACTTGGCTCGTGGTTGGTTGACTTAACACACCACTTCAAGACTGGAAAAGGTCCTTACACTCAGATCCTGGCTGGCTGTAACCCAGCCTCACGGAAAACAAAGGAACCAAGTGCAGAACACTTTTTGGTTAAAACACAGGAACACCTGATGGCACGGGGTTTGTGGTAAGGAAGATGAAGTCCTGTAGTAAAGGCTAGAGTGGCATAGGGCAACGTATTTTAACCTGGGGAGTAGCTAGTAAAAATGCTGACTCCTAAGTGCCCTAAGTGATGTCACCTAACTTCCGTGGCCCTGTTTCCTCACCTCTAAAAACGGGGAGAGTTTCAGATTTGGCCAGTTTTAACTCTGTGGGATAGATTAGCCATGCCCCCTCTTGAAAGACGTTTTCCCTGCAAGATGTATGGCAGAATCTATCTTCTGATGGAACAAAATACCATTAAGGATCATAACTGCTCCTGGGCACATTTTTCTAGAAATTTCTCTTCTTGAATGACATGTATTGGTACATTTTTGTTTGTTTTATTCTTTCAAATAGGATGTTTAAATTTGACTTATCCACATGTGTCCTGGAAACTGAAGTTTCAGCCCAGTACTTAGGGGTTTATTTCGTGACACTTAAGGAGTGAGGCCGCAGGTGGTCTCCTGGGTGCTCAGGCGGCTGACGGAGAGAACTCTGCTCTGAGCACCTGTCCTCAGTGTCACCTTCAAAGCTGCGCAAACATATCTAGGCCCCCTTGATGAATATTTAGAATCTTCATCGATCGCTCAGAGATTTCTAAAGTCCGTTCTGGAAGATGAGACGATGCTGTGGTGTTTTTTATAGTAGCTGTTTTAATTTGTATACTGCGTCCAAAGTTATGTTTTTAAAAGTGTTAATGCTCTCTGTAAAGTGATTTGTTTTAAGCACATTAAAGGTGGTTTTGCGTGTTCTCTGGTCACGTATGTTACGTATCCTGCTTCAGCTTACGTTTGTTTGAAAGTCTCTGCAGCAACTCTGACATAGTACCTGTTGCTGAAAAGAAAGCTGAAGGGTCCCCTCCAACTTGTTAGCTCATTTTGACACCTTCTACCCATAGTCATAACGTTTTTCGCTCTATAATCTGTCCTTTCGCATCCCGGGCAACCCGCCTTGGTGATGCAGAGCCAGGGAGCCGGGCTTGCTGAGGTCCCACGGGTGTGGCTGGTGGGCTCACGTTTGAGAAATCAAACCTGAAATTCCAAAAACATTAGTTCATCTAACAATAACCCCCATTACCTGGTAACAGAAATAACATTTTTGTGGAAAGTATCTTTTTGAGAAAATTCAGCTTTGTAGTCACTCGGCTGTGTAGCAGGAATTTTAACCTGAGTGTTGGAGGACCGTGGAAGTGGTTTGTTGGTAGGTGTGTTTCCTGGGGAGGCGGCTGTGACTGTCACCTGACGGGCAAGTCCCCGACTGCCCCCCCCCAGAACAGCAGAGCCACTGTCTGCAGGCTGAATTCTGAACTCACGCTGTCACTGGGAGCTTCCCCTGCCACACGGCCCATCATTCTCCCCCCACTTTTTTTCCACACAACCCTAAACTGGACTCCAGTAAGATTCAGAGAGGATCCAGAGGACCAGTACGTCATCTTTTTTTAAGATTTTATTTATTTGATAGAGAAAGGCCACAGCAAGAAAGGGAACACAGGCAGGGGGAGTGGGGGAGGGAGAAGCAGGCTTCCTGCAGAGCGGGGAGCCCGATGCAGGGACTCCGTCCCAGGACCCTGGGATCGTGACCTGAGCCGAAGGCAGCCTCTTAGCGACGGAGCCACCCAGGCGCCCCAGGACCAGTACTTTTAATTTTTTTTTTAATTCCTAAGTGTCTATTACATAGGAGTGGAATTCCCTGCTTTTGATCCCCATGTCTAGGCCCACTTTCCCAGCCACTCTACATCATCTTTGCTTAGAACCCTGGTGTTCAGGAAGGACGGAGGCTCTGCAGAGGGGCTAATCAGCTGTGGGTGCGAGGGCATGTGAGTTAGGACCAGGTTCTGTGAGCTTCCCATCCCTTCCCAGCGCTCGCGCCTCCTCCATGGGACCAGCTGGGTGCTTGGCCGACCCCAGGTGCCTCATCCCAGGTGAGACCCACTGCCCCGAGCAGGTGCCCCACCTTCGGTGCTGTTGATGGGTAGACCAGATGCTTCTCCGCGGTGCTGCCTTGTGCGCTGGCGGGTGGTTGCCGGCACCTGGCCCTCCCCACTAGGTACCAGTGGCTCCACACCCTTCTGGTTTTGTCAGCCAGAAATGTCTCCGGACATTGCGAGATGTCTCCTGCAGGGCAAAGTGGACCCCGTGAGACCACTGCTTTAGAAAGAGCCTTCCACGAAGTATGTACTTCTGCTCGCAAATCATGCCTGATACGTATTCCTCCTTTAGCAGTGTTCAGACCAAAGGAGCATCAGCACCCCTTTATGGTCTTGAACATTAGGATCCCAAAGAGCTTTTATTTAGGTCGGTTTTAGCTGATAACTTCTCTTACTAGAAATTAAAGCTGAAATTTTTTAAACATTCATTAATCCGTTTTATGGTAACACACCCAATGCACGTTAACATAAGTAGCATGTTTTTTCAAGGAATAACTATTCACAGAAATATACTGAGAAAAATGGCATTGCACCATGCTTTTGCAAATCACTTTATTTTTTTTAATCTTTTTTTATTATTTATTTGACAGAGATCACAAGTAGGCAAAGAGGCAGGCAGAGAGAGAGTAGGAAGCAGGCTCCCCCCTGAGCAGGGAGCCTGATGCGGGACTCGATCCCAGGACCCTGAGATCACGACCTGAGCTGAAGGTAAAGGCGTTAACCCACTGAGCCACCCAGGTGCCCCTGCAAATCACTTTAATGTCTGGCTTACTAGAAGCTAGCTGGCTCCTTGAGTCTTCTCCTGCATTCAGTCTGTTTTGATATCCTGTGCCTTGTAGCCTGTGAAAAATTGACCTAATGATGGTTATAAAGGCGAATCATGGCTTTGTGTTATCATAAAAGCACAGACTCCAGAGAGTGCCTGCAGGAGCCCGCCTGGGGGTCCCCAGACCTCACTTTGTGGTGTACGCTCCCTCTGCTCTTCACTGCCCATTTTAGTCCCTTCGTCTCCTTAGCTCCAACGCGGGGTCACTTATTCTGAAAATTTAAGGGAAGCGCTTCTCACCATACTGGCCCCTATTTTTTCCATCTTTTAAATTTGAATAGCAATTATTGGCTCTTCCGACTACTTATCGTTTATACTGCCTTGGATGACGTTTATTTACCTCGATTTGCCTCCCCAACTAGATTAAGTACTCGAGGACAGCAGTTTAACTTGATTCTTCTTTGCACTTGCCACGTATGTGAGGGTCTGGAGGCCAGAAGTGTTTGTTGGTGGATTTTAAAAGTGCTCAGGAGAAGGGGAGCTTTAAGTCAATTAGCTTGCTGGGCTTTCTGATACGGTAAATTAGAAGGGGGGAAAATCTCTCTTGTTTCTTTATCTTTTGATCCTTTGAGGAAATTCTTGTGTAGAATTCTTTCAGTATAATCTGTGTTAAATAAATAGCAGTGGACTAAAACAGAAGATTATGGTACTTGGGTCTTTTTCTAATGTCCCGTGGAAAAGTTTTTTTTTTTATTTGAGAGAGCGCAAGCGAGCGCGCGCGCGCACATGAGAGGGGAGAAGCAGACTACCCACTGGGCGCGGAGCTCAATGCAGGACTCGATCCTGGACTCCAGGATCATGAACTGGGCCAAAGGCAGTTGCTGAACCAACTGAGCCACCTGGGAGCCCACCCTGTGAAAGTTTTAAGAAGAGGGTTTTGGTTTTGCTTTGCACCAGAGGTCAGTTGCAAGATATACAGTGTCGTAAGATCTTATTTTAATTGAAGTGGTTCAAAACAGGATTTCCCTTTAAATATAAGGCTCCCAATATGATCTTCAGTGCTTTGTATTTTTTGTTTTGAGCTTATTTGGGGAATTTTTTTTCAGTAGAACATACATATACAGTTGGCCCTTGGACAACATGGGGATTGGAGGTGCCAATCCACACACACACACACACACCCGTGAAAAATCTGTTGTGTAACTACTGACTCCCCCAGAACCTAACTACTAGTAACCTTCTGTTGACCGAGAGCCTTCCTGATAATAAAAACAGCTGATGAACGCGTACTTGGTATGGTACAGTTATCGTATTCTGTGTCATTAAAGTAAGCCAGAGGAAAGACCATGCTAAGAAAATCATTTAAGTGTAGTGTATTTATTGAAAAAAATTCATAGAAGTGGGCCCATGCAGTTCAAACCCGTGTTGCTTAAGGGTAACCTGTATATTTTTTTAAATATTTTATAAATTTTATATGCATGTTAGAAAGGTTTGTTTTGATCGTCTTGTTCTGTACAAGCACTGGGGACGATAAGAACATGGTCCTCACCTGTCAAGAAATTAAGTTTCTGTTATTCACGAGGTGTCCCACCTGTTGCTCACGGGCGTTCGGTAGACTTGGGAGTGACTTGGCCCCCCATCCATCCCACGGTGCAGCCGCGGAAGACAAGGGACAAGATGGAGCACGCTTCTTGTAAAGACCCCAACCGGAGGAGATAGAGGCTTTCAAGCACTTAAGCGAACACAGGGTCACCATGAAATTACAGGGCCCCAGAAAGCATGTTGGGCCTCGGGTGTGTGTCGCGGATGAGAGCCGTCAGCTCCCCGTCCCTCTTCAGGGAAAGCTCCGTTACATGGTACATGATTCTAGAAAGAGTTCAGTGAATTACATGAAATAATTTATCCAGTGTTGCAGTTCACGGAAGAAGCCCAGAGTCCCCCCAGTAGAGCAGCTGCGGCGTGAGTGCGAGCCTCCAGCCCCGCCGTGTCAGGGTGGGGAGCCTTCCACCTGCTGCCACCGCGTGAGTCAGTCTGCCACCGGCATGAATCACGCTCACGTTTGCCCAAGTCACAGGGAAGATGCACGTGAAAGATTTCAACTCTAAAAAGGCTCCAGCGTTTCCTTAAAACATCGGGTGCCCACCAAGGTCAGGGCTCAGTGGTGTCTGGTTTGACACGACGTTCCAGGGAAGGATCTCGCACCTTCCTGTCCGCACGTTGTGCTCAGGCAAGACTCCTCGGGGCCCTGCTTCTGGTCAGGTTCGGGGGAAGGACCCCTGCAGGGAAGCCCGCTGCCCAGATGCAAATACAAATCCAAGCCGTGCTGTCATCTTCGTTTTCTCCACCTGGGGGAGTAAGAGGACAAGGCCAGAATCAAATGGGGGGGGCGGGGAGTGGAGAGGGAGGTAATTACTTTGAGGATGCTGGATTTCCTTCATCTTAAATATTTTATTAAGATGAGATTTAGCGTGGCTCTAAAGGGGTCGTAGCTCCGAGCTCGTGCTGTTCTTGCCCAGTGGGAACACCCGAAGGCCTGCAGGATGCTAGCCATGAGCCACCTGTGGCCCTCGAAATGGATGAGAATCAAATTAAATTTAAGAATTCAGCTCCTCAGTCGAGAGCCGCATTTCGAGGGCTCGGGAGCCGCATGTGGCTGGTGGCTACCCCTGCCCCTGATAGCAGCTGAAGACCACGTCCTGCTTCACAGACAGCTCTGATGGACAGAGGGCCTAAGACCCTTCAGTAGCTTCCAAAATAATGCCAGTTCAAGTGTGTGTGAGTTTAACTCTGTCACCTATCCCTCTTATTACAAAATACCTAATTTAGAAGGAAGTGGCTGCAATTAGGGGAGAAGGGGACGGTGGAAGAGAAGGGAATTGAGGGGCAAGAAGAAGGGGGTCCTGCTCGCCCCAGGGCCCAGGACCACCTGCGTTGTAAAGAGCACGGTGTGCAGACAAGGCCACAGGGTCACCCAGGGAGACCCAGGGACACAACGCCCCTCCCATCTTCCTTTTTAGACGTTTTCTCTTTATTTTTCTGGCGGTTGAAACACACGTGGTTTAAAAATAAAGCAGCACAAAAATCCCTCCTCTCTGGTTTCACCCGATGCGCACTCGGGAGCGAAGCTGTCGTCTCCCCGGCTCTGCCCACCAGCTCGGTGGCCCAGATCTTACAGGACAAAGTTTGGCAGAGCCGAGGCTCTGTCCATCACCCGCAGAAGGGGGTGACCCTTCTCTCTCCCCAAGTCATTTTCCTCCCTGTAGGCCATGCGCTTCCCCGTCGCAGGCCCCCCCAGGTAGCTTGTTCACGGTCACCCCCCAGGCACACCCCGAGACCCCCCTGAGCACTGAGGGCCCTCGCGGGAGCTGGGCGGCAGCGGGGACCCAGGCAGGGCCCGTTGGCTGTCAGCCAGCGCCGGGGGCACTGCGGGGGGTGAGGGGCGCTGGCGGCGGGTGGCGTTTGGCTTCTCGCGCTGCAGAGCGGTGGCCCCGGGGCCGTCCACGCCGGGAGCGGCCTCTGGCCCCTGCGACAGTGGAGCCGCTCGCTCGCCTCCGGAGGGCTGCTGCGGGGGCCCGGGGCGGTCTCCCCGAGGAGAGGATGTTCACGGCGACCCCCGCGCGGGAGGCGGGAGCCCGTGGGGCCGAGATCTGGGGGAGGGGGGCGTTGCAGCCGGAGGACGCGGCCGGCGCGGAGGCCCGAAGGCAGGAGTGAGCTCGTGTGTCCCCCGGCAGGCAGGCCAGTCCGGCCGGGGACAGATGAGGTGGTTTGAGCAGAAGGGATAAAGTCAGAGAGCGGGGCAGGCGAGGAAGGTCCGGTAGGATCTGGGCAGCGGCACTTGGCGGGTTTTGGGGTTTTCATTCTTAGGGTGATGGGAGGCCTTTGAGGTGGTTTGAGCAGGGGGAGGGGATGCTCTGACTGTTTAAAAGGACCTCGGCCGCTGCCGTGGAAGGGCCAGAGCGCGGAGAGCTTGCTCTGAGGGGCCGCGCCAGCGCAGCAGCCGGAGCGCTTCCTAGCGGCCCGGTTAATTCGGAGAGCACCTTCCTCGGCCTCGTCAGCACTCGGGCCTGACTGTCCGGCCGCTCCTGCTGAAGAGCGTCTGCCCCCACGGAGTAGTGTCGGCTCGCGATTCCGTCCCCGGGCGCCCTGCGGCGGTCCTTGTACCAGCGCCGTGCTCTTCGGATGGACGTTCTTTTAAAAGCTGTCCCCGGGCCTGCACATCGGCTTCTCGGGCTCCGTGTCTCCGGCCTGTGGCGCGTAGCGGTGCCCGGTCATCGTCCAAGTGCGGAAGGGGGCCTTTCAGGAGATGCCCGAGCGAGGGCCCCAGTCTGGCTCCACGGCTCCCTGCACGATCCCAGGGGACAGCCCTGCACTCCGGGAAGGGTCGCGGCGCCCGGGCTCGGGACAGTGGCTGGAGTGGGTTGGGGGGTCGCAGAGACTGTCGGGGGACGCAGGGGGCGCTCTGTGTGGGCAGTGCCCCCTCTGGGCGCCGACCCCCGCATGTCCAGCGGGCTGCTGGTACTTGGCGCAGAGGGAAGGATGTGTTCAGAGCATCTCTGTCTCCCCAGGCGCCGCCTCGCTCTGCGGCTCAGGGACCCCTTCCGCCCTCCTCACCTCCTTGGGCCTCGCCGCCCTTCCGAGTGCCTCTGCGTGTGACCTCTGCGTGCCCTGGGGGGGGGGTCGTCACACGTCCTGTCCTGTCCGTCCTCTGCTCTGTTGTCACTGCACATCGGGGCCCGGATCCTGCCCCTTGCGCACTTGTCCCCACCGCCAGGCCTCCGCTCGGTGGCCTCCCCGTCGGTGTGCGGCGCGGTCCAGCCCCTCAGCTTCTAGACATTCCTGGGTCCCCGCTGTGCTGCTGTCTGTCCTGACGCTCTTCTTCCCGGCCACCTTCCCGAGGCCGTCACGGGCCCTCCAGGCCTCCGCAGCTGGGCCTCAGCCCAGCGGCCCCTCCCGCTGCCTCCCTGCCCTCAGCAGCCTCCACCAGCCCAAGACGACAAGTCCAAGTCCGCAGACTCTGGCTTTCAGGGCCATTGGATGGGTTGACTGCCTCCTTCCTGAAAGACTCTTCCCTCAGCCTCGTGCTGCTCCTCAGCCCCGTCCTCCACCTCTTCCACTCTGCGCGCCGCTGGCTGGTCTCGCTTATTCAGTGACTTCAGTGACCGTGTAGACAGGTAACTTCCAAGTTCACGTCTGGCTTGCACAAGGCGCCTGAGGGCCAGCCACGCAGCCGCAGAGCCAGGCCTGGGGCAGATGGAGAAGGCAGCCGAGGGCGGCCCGGCAGCAGCCAGGACCCCGAGGACCGCAGTCCAGCCCCTGTCCGCAGAGAGAAGAGGGCATCATGGGGGCGTGAGGAAGGTCACCACGTCTTCCGCTTGGACCCAGCACACTCATGACCCGGCTTCTCAGCCCCTTCCTAGCTGCCTGCCGGCTGGTTCCCCACACCCCTACCGGTGCCCTGCGTCACCCATGCACCTGCTGGCCGCTGGTCCTGTGTGCGGTCGGGACCTCTAGCGGAGCCTGNCCCGCCCGGCCACCCGTCGTCCACCCTGCAGCCCCGGCGCCTTGCAGACAAGAAGACGGATTCGCGCCCTCACCCCGCTCAGGGCCCCCTGCACGGCTTCCAGGTGCCTGCCAGGTGAGGGTTAGACTCTGACCCAGGCTGGTGGGCTCTGCTGGCACCTGTGGCCCCCAGGCTCCCCCGGCGCCTGCCCGCCTGTCCGCGGCGAGGATGGTCGCACTGAGCCCCCTGCCCGAATGTCGTACCCCCAGCACACACACACACACACACACACACACACACACACGCCCTCAGAGGGGCCTCCCTGACCTGGCCGGTGCAGGGTAGTCCCCCGCGCCCACAGAACAGGCCAGCGTGGCGTCCAAGCCCTCCTGGAGCTGACATCCCTTCAGGGAAAAGACAAGACGGGCCTCCTCGTGGCTGAGCCTGGCTGGGCGGGCAGCAGCCCACGGAGCTGAGTGCGCGGGGCGGGGGCCTCAGGGAGCCACGCTCGAGGTGGGCGGGGGAGCAGCAGGGCCAAGGCCCGGCCGGGGCAGGGGCTGGTGACCCGAGCACGGGGCTCTGCACACCACTGTCAGGCCAACGGGCTGAGACCCTTGGGAAGTGACTACCGTGGCCCAGCCTGGGTGATGGAGCCAGGTCTTCTTTCTAGAAGCTCATCCCACTTGCCCCGAGGACGGTGCTCCGGGGGAGGGAGGCCAGCACGGGCCACGCAGAGGGGTCAGGGGCTCCGAGTCAGCAGGTGCTGGGGAGGACTTTGTGCTCCGTCAGACGCTCGAAGCCTCGTCTCAGCGCGCGTCCCTCGTGGGCTGTGGATACGCACGGCGTTAACTCTGTTTCATGAGTTAGCCCCGTCGCCCAGTGCTGGTGTTCCGGCTGTGCTGCGAGAGCAGGCCGGTCCGTCCTGTCTGGGAGGAGCCTCACGGGCCCCGGTGTCCCCAGGGTCAGCGTGTGTGGAGCGTGGGGTTTGGCGTCATAGAAGGTGGAAAGGAGATGTCAACTTTCTAGATGTGAGTACGTCACAACATTTCAAACAAGGACTTGGCCTCGGAGGTGCTGTTTGTGATGGGAGTGAAAACTAGGGCTTCTGGGGAGGAGGACAGGGATGGACGGCTTTGGTTTTGGTTCTTTTTTTAAGATTTTATTTATTTGACGGAGAGAGAGAGATCACAAGTAGGCAGAGAGGCAGGCAGAGAGAGAGAGGAGGAAGCAGGCTCCCCACCGAGCAGGGAGCCCAATGCGGGCCTTGATCCCAGGACCCTGAGATCATGACTTGAGCCGAAGACAGAGGCTTTAACCCACTGAGCCATTCTTAAAGAAGACCCAGCTTTCACGATCAGGTGGAAAGAATGACAGGTGTCAAAGGCAACATCCGGGAAAGTCCTTTCAAGGAAGAAGCTGCCAACTGTGGGAGGGAAGGGACCCCAGGCGGAAGGAGTCCTGTCTCCATCGGGCATCCAGCATCTTGGAAAATTCCTCCCAAGTCTTCCTAAGAACCTTATTTAAAAATAAAGCTGCTCCGACTTCTTAGTAACAATTCCACTCAAGGAGGAGAGCGAATAGTTGGGGGCTTAAGCTGGCGGGTCTGCTCTCCTAGCTCAGTGTGACTGGAAGGGGCTCGGTGGGTTTGTGTTTCTGGGATGAGCTTGATAGGCTTTTGAAAAGTGCACATGTGCACATAGGAACACCGTTCTTTTGGGGAGACTAGAGGTATGGGAGGAGTGAGCAGTTTGCACAAAGAATCGGCAGTCGGCACTTAGTTGACGCTCGCTGGGGGCCAGGTGCAGCTGAGCTCCCTGGGCGCCCTTGCCCCCGGGGGCCTGTGCGGGTGTCTGCTGCACGTGCCCTCAACACCCACCCACCTCTGCTTGGGTGTTTGCACAGCTCCTTCTCCCCTCGGGAGGTGGACACGTGTCCTCGGACCGCGCAGTGCGGAGTGAGCACTAAACCTGGAGTGTGGAGATGGACGCAATGGGGGTGAGGGGGGCTAGAAAGAAGAGCATTTCCTGGGGCTCGAGGGGCCAGCACTTCTCTTTCACTCTTACTGATCGCGAGGGCAGAGAGGTGTCTGCTCTGTGAGATATCCGAGCCTGCTGTGCAAATGACCACAAACTGATGATCTCACAGTCCCAGGGGTCAGAAGTCTGAAATGGGGCCGAAATCAGGATGGCAGCATGGCTAGTTCTTTCTGGAAGCCCCGGAGGAGAATCCGTTTGCGGGCCTTTTCCAGCTTCTAGAGGCCTCCTGAGCATCTTGGCTCATGGCCCCTCCCTCTGCCTTCCAAGCCAGCAGCCTGGCTTCTAGCAATCTCTCTGAGGCTCTCCCCTCTGCTTTGTCATCTGCTTCCGTGTTGCCTTGTCTTGTCTTGTCAAGTCCTGTGTGATTGCGTGGGGCCCAGCCCGACAGTCCAGGATCCCTACCTCGTCACTGTTCCAAAGTCCCGTTGGCCAAGAAAGGAAGCGTGTTCTCAGGTTCCAGGGATTCAGACGTGAACATTTTTGGAGGGTCGTGGTCATCAGCCTCGATGTCTATCAGCCTGTGTGGGAAATGTTTAGAAGTAAAAAGTTTGAAGGAAGACGTGAGAAATGAGGTCCAGGAATCCCTGGAAATGCAGCGTTACTAGAGGTGGCATGTGGCTCAGACTCCAGCCGCTTTAAGGAGTGGTGTTTATGGCGGAGTGGAGGGGACCGTCCCTGAGTGAGACTCGTATATATTTCCCAGATTCTAACTGTACCGTGAAAGACAACCGTTTAAGGTACGCGTGTGTTTCTGTTTTTATTTCGGAAACAGATTTCCAGCAGGAAAAACAGCCTCGTGGCCACCCCATCAACAGCATCTAGCAAAACAAAAGTGCCAGTCCCTCAGCCCATCGTGAAGAAAGACAAGCGGCAAAATTCCTCCCGGTTTAACGCCAGCAATAACAGAGAACTTCAGAAACTACCATCTTTGAAAGGTAATCTATATTCTTTGTCTTTGAAAACTCAGAGTGTGCCCATTTAGGGAGAAGGAGTCATGTTTGCATAGCTCGCCACCCTCTCCGGCCTCTGCTGTGTTTCTGTTTCTGTTCGGGTCTCTCGATCAAGGTTTGTTTTGTTCTGTTTTGTTTTCTCAATTAAAATGCCACTACCCGATCGACCCAACTGAGATTCCAGGTTCCAGAGCCATCGGAGATAAAAATGCAATCGCAATGGTGTTCTGGGTATAACACACTAGAAAAATCGCGACGGTGTTCTGGGTATAACACACTAGAAAAGCCAGAGGAGAGGCTTTAGGTCTGTTCATGTGAACCATCATGGGCTGGCTGGTGTTCCCTTCAAGTAATTCTCCTCTTGGGCCTTGTCACCTGTGAGCTCCAGCGACTCGGAAAGGAGCCCCGGCAAGGGGACAGGTTTTAAAACTGCAGTAGTGCCTCTTCGCTTTCCTGGGATTGGAGAACTAAGAACTGCAACCACAGTCTTTTGTGGACTTTCTCCTTATGACTCACTAGGGCTTCGACTGCCCAGGGGTTTCCTATTTGATCAGTCAGGGAAGGGTGCCCTTTGCTTTGAATTTCCCCCAAAATGGCACGGTCGCCTCTTTCCATCCGAGGGTGTTCAGTCCCTGTAAGTACTTCCCTAGGAGATGTTGAGGTTGAAGTACGTAAGGTCAAGGAACGTAGGATAAGGACCCCAAAGTCAAACATGAACCTCTGAAAACCATTGTATTTATGAAGATATTAAGACTAGCGTAATAAATGAAGCCCCAGACGTTTTTCGTACCTCCGGTTCGTAACAGTAGGTGTTCTGCAAGATGTATGAGTCCAGGGCAGGAGGTGTGTCTTTACAGGTGTATTTCAGTGTTTTCCATGCGGCCAGGCAGATAACAGGTTTAGTGCAGACCTGCAGGGCAGGGGGAGGGATGAAAGGAAGGTGGCAGGAAGGGAGGGAGGGAGCAATTGATGGATTCACAGATGCACTTCCTGCCCTTCACCTGCGGGGAATCCAGGCTGTCCCTGCAGCTTACAGAGCGTGAATCAGGCTTATGTTTGATCGAGCTTCGTCGTAGATAACATGCCTACTAACTCGTCTTGGGGAGGGGTGAATAGATGGAGCGCAGGAGATTTTCAAGACTGTGGGCCTATTCTGTACGCTACCAGGATGGGGATACATGGAATTTTGCATTTGTCAAAACCCGTAAAGTATCCAAGAACTGCCCCTCCTGGGAACTCTGGTATGTAGTTAATGATGATGTGTCGGTGTTGGCTGATGCGTTGTAACAAATGCACCCACACGAATGCAAAATGTTAATTATGGGAAACAGGTGGCGGGTGGTACGGAAACTCTGTACTTTGACATTCAGTGTTTCTGTAAGCCTTAAAATTAAAGTCCAGTAATTAAAACAAAAACAAAAAACAGGGCTACTATTGCCATCTTCGGAGACCCTCCACTGTTGGGTCTTTGAATTTTTCTTCCAGCTCTTAAAACTCCTCCACCGCAGTATTACTGTTGTAGTCTGTCGCTGGTTTGGGTTTTTCCCCTTGTTCATCACTCGATTCTTCATTCCCGCCTGCATCTCCGACTTTCCTCCGGGATCAGTGTCCTTCTGTTTGACTACATCATGTAGAATTTTCTCTAATGTGGGTCTAGTGGTGGCACATTCTTTGTTTATTTCTCTAGAAAATGTCTCTATTTTGCCCTCATTCCTGTAAGATGTTCACTGAGGATTGAATTGTAGGTGGAGTTATCTTCCTTCAGAACAACAAAGGTAAGCATGTCATCGCCTTCCACTCCCATCAGCATCGAGAAACCAAAGTCAGTCTTTGAAGAGATTGTGATTTGGACCACTTTTCTGATTTTTGTCTGTAACACTGATTTTTCTGTCGTTCCCGACGTGGGTTTCTTTATTATCGGTCTTTTTGGGACTCGTCGTGCATCCACAGATAATTATGTTTCCTCGGGGCTGGAAGGCTCCCAGCCCTGATATATTCTGCTCTCATCTCATTTTCTCTTTGGCTTTAAACAAACATGTATTGGGCTTTTTCGTTTACTGTCTTTTTAATCCTCACCTGTATTTCTCAAACTTTTTGTGATTTCCCATGCTGTATTCTCGATGAGAGGGTCTCGCATTATGTCTGATGAAGGACCAGTTTTCTTAATTTTCAACCCTTCATGGAAGGAATACCTTCATAATATACAGTGAAAATAAAGAACTATACCAATGAAATATAAAACGCAGCCTTTTGTGTTATTATATCCAGTAAACGTAAAAATCGCCTTGCTGAGTTGCTCTCAGAATCTCTGAACACCATGCTTAACTTCCACTGTCTCGCTGAGACTCTTCAGGTCTGTCTCATATGGGCCGAATTCCCTTTGTTGAGCCTTTAATCTCAGACATCGTTTCTCATTTACAGAAGTTACATTTTTCATCTGCAGTATGACTTTTCCCTGTTTTCCTGTTCTTCCGTCTCTGTGGGTGCAGTAAACACAGGTGCTTCACTGACTGCATGGAACGCTGCCGTCATCCCTGTCAGACTTTGTTGGTGAAGTCTTCCTTCCTTGCGTACCTGACTATTTTCTAGTGTATGCTGGTCATTGTACTCAACTACTTAAAATAAGTTAAAACCTAAAACGGAAGTATCTTCTTCTATAGGGATTTATTTTTGCTGCTTCTGCCAGATGCCTGGTCATTGGCAGTCTGGGCATGTTGTAACTCACAGCACGAGTTTATTACAACTTGTTATATTAGTCAAGCCGGTTGTCCTATAAAATGTCCCGCTTATTCCCTGTAGTTCTGGGAAATAGAAACGTCTTCTGGATGGAATACAACAGACATGATGCTGTGGAACCCAGGAGACATTAGTGCAGTATATTCATTTGATCAGGGGACTGTTAGGGTGATGCTGGTGGATTGATCTCTCTGTCAGACCGTGACACTTCCTTCGGCAGCTGGGCTGTCTACGAGCACTGGTGGTGATCGGCAAGGTAGGCTGTGGCATCCTGCTGGTCTGTTCCTCCCAGCCCCGTGCTAGCGCCGTGTACACCACGCGACAGCCTTCACGTGACTCAGCAGCGTCGCTCGAGATTCAGCATTTAAGCTGGAGTTCTTCCCACAGCAGAGCTGTTTCTCACCAACTGGAGATATTTGGTTGGCTTGACGTACAGCCCCTCCTGAAAGTCCAGATGGGCTTAACGCTGCACCTTTTAGTTACATTTTCCCTCAAATGGTGAAAACTAAAGGTTTTTCTGGTTTTCTTCTTGTTTTGAAAAGCATTATGGGGGGCACCTGGGTGGCTCAGTGGGTTAAAGCCTCTGCCTTCGGCTCAGGTCATGATCTCAGGGTCTTGGGATCAAGCCCCGCATCGGGCTCTCTGCTCAGCAGGGAGCCTGCTTCCTCCTCTATCTCTGTCTGCCTCTCTACTTAATTGTGATCTCTCTCTGTGTCAAATAAACAAATAAAATCTTTAAAAAAAAAAAGAAAAAGAAAAGCATTATGGACTTAGGTATTTTGATTTGATTTCAGTATGCTTCAGCCTACTAAAATCATTATTCTTTTTGATGTACAGATACGTAATTTTAACCACTGGGTATTCTTTGGGCTAATGCCTGTGTATTTTTTGACATGGACACATTTATTTTTGATTCCTTGATTTCTGACACAGTAAGATGTTCCCCCAGCCTCATTTGGTACCTTCTTTGCCCCAGACTTGAAATCAGCCTCTTTTAAAGAGCCCTGATTCCTTTTGGTGGGGACTGATTTTAGAGACCAAAATCTGGGGAGCAGGAGTGCTTGCTGCTGTTGGACTGATGTTGCTGTTAAGTGTTGTCAGTGGAGGGAGGGGGGATTTGAGTCCATCTGTGCGTTAGTTATGCATTCATACTGACATTTTCAGTTCAACCTTAACATTGTGTTTTCACGTGTTTCCTGAATCTTCAGTTTTCTCTCTTTTACACTGAAAATCTTGGTTTTGAAATCATTGACATAATTATTGCTATGTCCTATTAAAATAATTCATAACAATAATACTGATATTACTACAAACAGTAGAAACTTTGAAGGGACTCATTCCATTGCAGAAAAAGCGGTTGTGTTTTTATCAGGATCCCATCATATTCTTTAAATATCCAGGGTGGGTTGGCATCTTTAGAGTGTTTTCATCCTCTGGCCTAAGTGTGTGCTGTGTGCAGGCCACTTTTGTTTCCTTTGGGATGTTTGTAAAGTCTCTATCAGGTGGGGTTTGCACAATTCTTACTAAGTTTTATGTCTAGATATTCTATAATTGTTGCTGTTGTATCTTCTAAATAGTTGATTATTTATTCAAAGGCTGTTGATTTCTGTGTCTTGCTGTCGCATCCTGCTTTCCTAGTGAATTATCGTGCTGTTTGCAGTAGTTTTTCAGTTGATTCTTTCGGATGTCCCAGGTACTTAATTAGATCTGCATGTAAAGATAACCTCATGCCCTTGTTCTGAAAATCCTACTAGTGTCTTCCCCCTGAATTGACTGAAAATTCCAGTAAGACAGGCAGTGGTGCAAGCAGGCATGTGTGTCATGTTCCTGACTTGAATGGAAATAGAAGCAGGATTTTTTAAACAACCCTATTATTCCATTCTGCGGTGATCCTCAGTTTTCAGCCATGATAGATCGCACCATATTGTACATCTTTTGCCATGGTTCACGTCTTTGAACCTTTTCTTAAGCTGGACTCAGAGGAGGGAAGTACTGGACCAAAGCCTCTGTGTTTTCAAGATCCCTTTATAGAGACCACCCAGACACTGTCCCGGGAGATGGTACCAGACATGCTTCCCCCAAGTGGATGAGATGCCTGTCCCATTGCACCTTTTCCATACTGGGGTCATTTAAAATCTTAGTCATATGTTAAGGGGAAAGTAGCATTTCCCATTTTTATTCATTTAGCAGTGAGGCTGAATGTAGTCTTCACACCCTTTTCAAAGGTTTCCCTGAATGAGTCCCCCCTGTTTACCATTTTTGGTCGGAAGGTAGAAGCGTTTGATGCTAAATGAAGGGAGATGTTTTGGGTGACGTGTGGCCTGTGGTTTGTCTGCTGTTCGTGTGGGAAAGCAGAGCCTGGGAGAAGTCAGGTCATGAAGAAGCAACTAGGACCTAATAGCAGTGAGCTAGAGACCTCGGGACAGCCAGTTGGAGGAGTTCAGCACTTGGGCTTTTGTAAAGAACTTGTTACGTTATTGTCAGGAGAATTTACGTGGCCCTGCTTTCGTAACAATACAGTACTTCAACCTTTTTCAAAGCAATTCATTCTCTGATATTATTGAAAGTTTGGCCGTACAAGTGGGTCATTTTTACTGCCTAAAGACGAACCGTGCATGTATTTAGAGGAGCTTTGCCTCTTGGACATTGGTTGCAGAATTGTAACAGTGCAGTGTGAGACATTGCCAGAGGCTGCCCTGATTCCGGCGGGCTGAGAGGCTGCTCTCATCAGTCCTGTCTTCTACCCCGTGCTTGGTTTCTGCGTCTGCTCCCGGCTGCCCAGGGCAACAGAGGAGATGGCCCCGGGCTTGGTGAGGCAGGTCCCAGTGGACAGCATGGACTTCCTGACCATCTGGGCTGTCCAGAGCAGGGGGAGGTGGCCAGGACAGTGACAATGACCAGAGGCGGCCCCGGACCCAGATCCATCATGCTGCTCCAACTCAGGCTCCTCTTGGCTCCGTTCTCTCAGCAACTGGGCAACAAGGCGCTGCCAGGGCCCCCTGTGTGCATGATCGAGAGCCGGTGCCACGTCACCCAGCCCGGCCCTTCCACGGCCCTGTCCCGTCTGCTCTCCTGGGGCCACAGACGTGGCTTTTACTGCAGGGGATAGACAGTGCATCTGAGGCCTCTGCCAGCCGCCTTGGGGCAAAACCTGGGAGTCTGCTTCCGACTGGCTGCAGTCTCTCATGTAATGTTCGGCTCGGGCCCTCCCATACCTCCCCTTGATTTCTCACTGCACCCCACGTCCCGCCCGTGACCACACACGCGCCCGTGCCTCGGCGGGTCCCAGCCTCCATCCAGCCCCTCGTGGCCCTGGACACCCGGCTTTCCTCTCCACTCTGCCTCATCTTTTCTCCTAATTGTGGTGAAATATACATCGTGTAGTATTCGTGCTTCCAGCCACGCGTCAGTGTCCATTTCAGCAGCAGTAAGCACTTTCACGGTGCTGTGCGCCCATCGCCACCGTCTGGTCATCGTCCCCAACTGACCCTGCCTCTGGTGTACGTGCCTCCCTTCGCCCTGCCCCCCAACTGCCATTCTCCTTTCCGTCTCCGTGATTTCAACTCCTCCAGGAGGCGGAATCATCCAGAATGGGTCCTGCTGGCTCTGGCTTCTCTGTCTCTCTCAGCATCATGTCCTCAAGGATCATCCGTGTTGTAGCCAGCGTCAGGACGTCTTCCTTTTCAAGGATGAATACCACTCCAGTGTGTGGCTAGACCACCGTGCGTGTGTCCATTCGTCCATCGACGGACACGCAGGGTGCAGAACGCGCCACGTGCGTTACTCTTGCGGGAAGTGTCCCCGAGGGCAGAGCTGTCTGCACGTCTGTTTTGGTGCCCAGTCCAGCATCTGCCAAGGATGCAGGAGACATGCTTTACGGGAGGACTGGAAAGCCCTGCGGGCCTCTGCCTGCTCCTTCCACCTCCCTTCCGTCTCAGAGAACCGTCCTGGCGTCCCCTCACATGCGGAGCCAGCCCAGGCTCGCGGCTCCCTCCGCCTCAGGGAGGAGGAGGTTTGTTACCAGCAGCTGACCTGAGCGTCCTGGGTATGTCGTGTGTAGCAGGGACAACGTGTGTGGGCACCCTGCCTCCCCGGAGGCCGGAGGGGCTGGGAGCCCTTGCCCTGCTTCCCAGCCCAGCTGTGCGGAGAACGACAGCAAGCCCTTGGGGTAAGTTCTTCCCAGTCTCCTCCGCTTACCCCCGCTGGCCCTCCCTGCGGACAGCCTGGCCTCGCTTTCCACTCGCAGGACTCACCGAGATCCACAGGGCACCCAGCGCCCGTCCCTTTTGTCCTTGCTTTTGGCAAGCAGACGTTCCCTGGCAACCTTTGAACACAGCTGAATGCTAGGTATCTTTGATCTGCTTCAGGAAAAAGTCTATTTTAAACTCTAAGTGAAGCCAAACGTTTTAGGTGAGCTCCCTCACCCAACCAAATGGACGTCGTCCATGCTCCTGTAGTCTCCCGTTCAAAATAAATCAATATATAAACCGTGCCAGCCAGCACAACAGCCACGCTTTGCTGTGATGATGCCATGGTGCCCTGGGTTCAAAGACAACTTTCTTTTTTAAAGAAAGGAACTACGAACCTTTTCTCTAAAATATGAGCATATTTAATTTGCCAACGGAATTGCCTGGGAGATGAAAACTAAAACCTTGGGCTAAATCGAGCCACGAAAACTGGACAGTTTTATTCAGAAATGCTAAATCAGAAATAAAATCAGTGGGATGTATTTACAGGCAGTTTGCTTTTAAATAAAGACCAAAACAAAGTGACAGAGGGACCAGAGAATAAACAGTAATTCCTTTTTAAGCCCGCACTTTGGTACAGCACGGAGATGCCTGCATTTACAAGGTTTTTTTTGTTTGTTTGTTTTTGGTTTTTTTTTGTTTTTTTTTTTTATGTTCAGTTAGCCACAGTGTGGCACAGGATCAGTTTCTGATGTTGCGTTCGGTGACTCGTTAGTTACCTGGAACACCTGGTGCCCGTCAGCACTTGGTGTCTTTGATGGGGGCGTGCACGGAGAACAGGGGGCCTGTTTGCCCCGCTTCTGTTCCGGAAGGCAAACCGCCCTGAGCCCACAAAGGTGCCTTTCCTCCCTTGGCAGTAGCTCAGGCCCCTTCATGGTGCGGCTGCAGCGGCGAGAAGGGAGGGGGCGGGGTCGCGCCCAGTTGGGTTTTAGGGGACATTGCGCCTTCTCCCAGGCACGAAGCTGGAAGGCGACACACACCCCGCTTCTCCAGGTGAGAAGAACCGTCCCAGGGTCATTCCAGGTGACAGGAACTCGCAGCCCGGCAACAGGGCCTGGCTGCAGTAGGAGGCTCTTCTGGGAGCACCGCTGAGGGCTTGTGCTCAGTGGAGACGGTGCTCCGGGGACCAGTGGAACCCCGGTGGCTTCAGTGAGGGTCCAGATTCACAGCAAAGTGGGCAGATACAGCGGTAAAACTAACTAGTGCGTGACCAAGTCTTTGAGATGGAGTCCACATCCTCTACTTTCTTGGTTCGGTTTGTCTTGCCCGACTTAGGCCAGTTTTTGCTTCCGTGTTTTTACCTACGTGACCTCGTGGGTGCATCACAATGAGCAAACCTTGGGGGTCGTACTTCCATCGGAGCCCATTCTCGGTTCTTCAGGCCGCATCCATTGAGGGTTCCTCCCCGTTAACTTCATCTATGTGTCCTTTTAAAAACTGTTACTTGTCACTTTTATTGAAGTATTATATGCTTATTTTAGCAACACTGAAAAATATACAGAAGTTTCAGAAAGACAGACTATCCATTGCCATAACACTCAACAGTTGATATTTGGGGAGTGTTTCTTTTAATGATTGTACTATTTCTGAAAACTGGCCCTTTCCAGTTATTTTCATTTTAAATACTTAGAAAGATTTTTGATGGATGTGTAATATTTCATTGTGTGGGATAATCCCTTTGACAGGTGGTCTCTAGTATTTTACAATCATAAATAAAAATGTGCTGCTCAAATAAAATCTTTAAAAAAAAAAAAGGGACGCCTGGGTGGCTCAGTTGGTTAAGCAGCTGCCTTCGGCTCCGGTCATGATCCCAGTGTCCTGGGATCCAGTCCCACATCGAGCTCTTTGCTCGACAGGGAGCCTGCTTCCCCCTCTCTCTGCCCTGCCACTCTGCCTGCTTGTGCTCTCTCTCTCTCTGACAAATAAATAAATAAATAAAATCTTTTTTTAAAAATTAAAAAAAATTTTAATGTGCAGCTCTAGGAAAAAAAATTATTAAGAATTGACCGAGGAGGTAAAAGATTTGTACACTGAAGTACAGAGCACTGCTTCCAGACACTGAAGACCACGGCAGTCCCTGGAGAGATATCTGTGTTCATGGACTAGAAGGCCATGCTGCCAGGATGTCAATACTGCCCAAAGAGATCCACGCATTCAGTGCAGTCCTTATCAAAATCCTAGCAGTGTTTTTTCCCCAGAGACGGAAAAATCCATCCTAAAATTCAGATGGAATCTCCAGGGACCCCAGATGACCAAAGCAGTCTTGGAAAAGAACACCATGCTCAGAGGTCTTAAATTTCCTGATTTTAAAACTTCCTGCAAAGCCGCAGTAATCAAAACTGTGTGGTACCAACATAAAGACAGACGTACACACCAGGACAGAGTAGACTGGAGGGCCCGGAAGTAAACCCATCACGTGGTTTTCAACCAGGGTGCCACCCACTCAGTGGGGGAAGGACAGCCTTTTGAACAAATGGGCCAGAAGAACCAATGTCCACACGCAGAAGAATGAAGTTGGACCCCTGCCTCACACCATACAGAAAGAGGAACTCAGGGCGCCTGGGTGGCTCAGCTGGGTGAGCATCGGACTCTTGGTTTCAGCTGGGGCCGTGCTCTCGGGGCCATGGGATCGAGCCCTGCATCGGGGTCCGTGCTCAGCACACAGTCTGCTTGACATTCTCTCGCCCCCGCCCTCTGCCCCTCCCCCACTCACACTCTCTCTCAAATACATAAAATATTTTTTTGAAGAAAGTAATTCAAAGTGGATCAAAGACCTAAATAGAAGACATTAGAAGATTACAAGCCGTTAGAGGAAAAGCTTCATGACACTGAATTTGCTACTGATTTCTTCGAAATGATACCAAAAGCATAGGCAGCAAAAATAGTTAGGTTGGATGACATCAAAACTTAAAATTCCTGTCATCAAAAAACACAATCAACGAGGTGAAAAGGCAGCTGGAGAATGGGGGTCGTTTATCTGAGAAGGGATTAATATCCAGAATTTATAAAGACATCCTACAACTCAGCGGCAAGAAAACCAGATTCGGAAATGGGCAAAGGACTCGAAGAGACGCTTCTCCACAGCAGACATACACACGGCCAGTAAGCACAGGAGAACGTGAGCAACATCACTAACTGTTAGGAGAACGCTGAACAAAATCACAGCGAGATACTACCGCACAGCCGTTAGTGTGGCTACTATCAAAGGTGGGGGAAAAAACGAAAACAAGCAGTGTTGGCGAGGATGTGGAGAAATTGGAACCCTGGGCACTGTCGGCGGGAGTGAAAAAGGCTGTTGTGGGAAAAAGCATGGCAGCTCCTCCAGGAGTTAAACATAGAAATGCCATATGTCCCAGCGATTCTGCGTCTGGGGGTGCACCCCAAGGAGTTGGAAGGCGGGCCTGAAAATAGCGGCACACCCCTGTCGTTCACAGGAGCCCGGAGGCAGAGGCGGCCCGAACGGCCATCCGCCGGTGAATGGGACAGCACGCGGTGGGGCTGCACCGTGGATCGGTATCCCGCCTCGTGAAGGAGACGCTGAGCCCTGCTAGGACCGGGACGGGCCTCGGGGACGTGACACCGAGGGAAGTAAGCCAGCCCAGGACAAAGCCTGCCACTTTCCTCTGGGATGGGGTCCCTGGAGCGGTCAGATCCACAGAGGCAGAAGGAGAACGGAGGGAAGGAGGGGAGGGGGTGCCCGAGGCAGGGGGGCGTTAGTGTTTCCTGGGGACAGAGTGTCCGTTTTGCAGGATGAAGGGAGTTCTGTGGCTGGACAGTGGCAGCAGCTGCGCAATATCATAAACGTACTTAATACCACCGAGCTCTGTGCTTAAAAGTGGTTAAGATGGTGAATTTTATGTAATGTGTATTTCAGCACAATTTTTAAAATATTAAAATGCGACGCTCATTCTACTACTATGTTTCTAGAATAGAAACATTTCTAGAATAGATTCCCGGGAGTAAAATTACTTAAAGAATCTTGATCCACATTGCCAGATGATTTTAATTTCGAAAGGATCCAAACAACTTACAGATTTGTTGGCAGGGTCACAGCATGCCTTTACAGCGTTGGGTGACTGTCATTTGTTGAAATTATTGCTGATCTGAGAGGCAGAGAAATATTTTTTTATGCAAGTATTGATCAGTTACCGTTCTTTTGTGAACTGAATCAACATTGAGGCCCCATTTTGTTTTGTTTTGTTTTTAATTTTTAAAATAGGTTTTGTTTATTTATTTGACAGAGAGCGAGAAAGCACACAAGTAGGAGGAGCAGCAGAGGGAGAGAGAGAAGCAGTCTCCCCGGCGGGCAGGGAGCCCGATGTGGGATTCGGTCCCAGAACCCTGGGATCATGACCTGAGCCGAAGCTAGATGCTTAACCAACTGGGCCACCCAGGTGCCCCTAGGCCCCATTTTTTACACGCAACATGTATCTTTCCTCTGGTTTTTGGGAAGGAACATCCAGAAATTTGTAAATTTGTAAATTTCTTTAATCTGAGCAATACCCATTAAGGGTTTGTCCATTGTTTTTAAACGTCCTATTCTCTTGATACTCACTTCCCTTCTGAAAGCTGGGGACTTGGGGTTTGGTTTTTTTATTCAACTCATCTCAGATTTTATTTTGGTGTAAAGACTTAAATTGGCTTATCCCCACATCTCCAGTTACCTAACTAATCTTCCCCTTTCCACTGATTTGAGAGTCATCCTTCGTCATAATAATACACTTGGATGCATGTGTTTCCTGCTTGCGGGGGGGGGGGCTGTAGCTTCGTCCCATGGATCCGACCTGCTTCCTAGGCTGTCATTACGCGGCCGTGAATTCACAGGCTTTCCAGTGGGTAGGACTAGCCTTCCTCACAAGTAATCTCATTCTCTTGCTTCTTATTTTTCCAGGGGGCCTTTAGAACTGTTTTGTCAAGAAAAGAAGAAAAAGAAAGCGACCCAACCAAATTTTGACTGGAATTGCTCTAAACCTGTAAAAAATCAGTTTTGGGGAAAATGAACACCAATATATTTATAGTATTTACCCTTCCAGACCAGGAGCCCGCCTTCTGTGTATTTGTTCAAGTGTTTTTTCCTCTCTCCATATTACTCATTTGTTTCTTTGCTTATTTATGTTTAGGGTGTATTTCATCAGTGATTTCCAGATCACAGTCCTTAAGTTCTTTAAAGAACGACTTTCTGTGTTCAAGGCTTCAAAAGAGCATGGGGGGAGATCACTAATAAAGTTGAGATCCTTTGATCTGAGATCATTAAGAAAAATACATCAAGAAACCTCTTCACTTGTTCGTTGACTTCCCATCTGTGTACTTTACGTAAAGATCCTGGGAGTCTTTCCCCCTCATCTCTTCATTCGAGCTCATCAGCAGTCTTGGGACAGGCATAGCCCCCTTCTCATCGCCTGTGAAATATCAGATCGTTTGAGGACAGGTCTCTCTCTCTTTAAAGTACAGATCTGCAGGAAGCATCTGCCCTTGGCCCCTTCCTGAGCCCCCTGCGCACCCCTCGTTCCCAATGGCACGCACGTCTGAGTTCATCGGCCATCGCTCCGTGGGTGAGAAGGTTCTGGTGGTCCTCAGATGGTGCCGTCCCTCCCACCGTCTGACAGACCCCGCAGGTCAGCAGCCAGAATTTAAATTCACATGACCTGACTGAAAGCCGGGGCAGTTTTTGTTCCGCTTGCAGAGGTGTGAGGCCAAGTCCGCGCAGGTGGCGAAGGACTGGTCCCACTGCTTGTTATGAATAACCGCGTGACCAGCTCCGGATCCCAGAGGCATCCTGCAGCCCCGGGACAGAGGGGTTTGTCCCGGTGGGATTTGGTTTGCTTTTACTGATTTGTTTCCGTGGTCGATATTGATGCACGCTGGTGAGGGAGGGCCTTCCTGAACACCCCTGGACCATTGTAGCGGTTCACTCCTTCCTGGAAACGCAGGCTGTGCCGCCCACAGCTGTAACCCTCACCCCACGGGCGTCTCGGGTGTTTCTTACTGTTGGGAAGGAGGTCTAGGAAGCAGGGGGCTTTGGCGTCATTGTTCACACCGGGGAGTTGTAAGTGAATGCCTGAGCAGAGACGGGGTTTGGACACGCTTAGTTGTGTGTGTCAAGGAGAGAGGGGTTAGTTTTCCGTTGTGCTGGCCAGAGACTTTTTCCCTGCAGTCTGCTCCTGGTTGGCTGGCGCTGGCAGGGCGACTTCTGTTTGTTAGGGGGTTCTCTCTTTGATCCCCTCCTCATCCTCCAGAAATGTCTGTCTCCTTGGCACAGCTTTTTACATTAACTCTTTTTGAAGATAAGAAACACAGCTCTAAATAAGAGCTTTTAAAATTAGCCCCATAAAAAGGAAGGGAAATATCCTCTTTTAGAGACTTTAAACTTAAAGAAAACGTCTATGAACTTCAAAGTATCTAGCGTGTTGCCATCTTTAAGATAAAAACGAACACTGCATTTTACTTTATAGCTCGCTTTTAACTGCCTTTAATGTGCAGCGCTTTCTAGCTCTTCGATTTAAGGAAGATTTTGTTTCCCCTGTAATTTTTTAATTGAATTTTTCCAATAAAAACACTAGATCCTGAGAAAAAAATAAGACCGGCGTTTGAGGATCCGCTGGGAACTGGGCAGTAGCAGAGGCTGAGCCCGGGCCCCCCCAGCAACTTGGGGCTGGCGTGATGTTGGAGCGGCCCTTTGCCTGAACACCGCGAGCCCGGGTTGCCCGCATGCTAACTCGGTTCAGGTGTCGGAGCACCTGGAAGCCGGAGCCGCCGGCGGCCAGGCGGGAGCGGGGCGCCCCTGACTTTGGGGGGGGGGAGCCGGCCCGGGGCGCCGGCGGGGGAGTCCCCGCGCCGGGCACACACTTGTCCGCGGCCGCTCCCCGTCCGGGGCGGGGGGCCCCCGGCCTCGCCCTGCACCCGGGAGAGGGGCTCTGGGGCTGGAAGTTAGCGGGGAGCGGAGCCTGCGGGAGCCGCGAGCCGGGAGCCGGCCGCGCGCACTGACAGCCGAGCAGGGCGCTCTCTCTCCATTTGCAGTTTTTTTAGTGTCATTTTAAGTTGCAGCTTCCGGCCAATCAGCGAGCCCCATGCCTGCTGACATCACGGGGCAGCCAGTTCCCTCCAGCTGCAGAGAGCTTCAGTTTGTCTTTTTTTTTAAACTAAAATGGAGGCTGGTTTCTTGCCTTAAGGAGTCCATTGCCTTCCCCGCTGGAGTCTCGATGTGGACATGTAATAAGGCGGGTAGCAGGATGGTGGTGGACGCGGCCAACTGCAACGGGCCTTTCCAGCCCGTGGCCCTTCTCCATATTCGAGGTGAGTTCCCGTGGGTTTCGCCGAATCGGAACCTTCTGTGGTTAGTTAATAAATGGCTATTGTGCTTCAGATAAGAGGAGCAGGAAGTCCTGGCCGGCCGGGCTCTGCCGCTGCGTTGCGCACTGAGCCCGCGGAGGTGGGCTGTGTCCCCGCGGGCTGGCATTTTACGAACGACTCGCCGGGTCGGAGTCTCGACAGAGGCCTTGCACGCATAGTTCAAAGCTGGTTTTTCTGCTTTCTGCTCGCTCTCCCATCCCCCTTTCCGAGCCGTGCTGATGTCAAAGGATATGAAGTCACTGCCCGGGGAAGGTATTGGGTGGAGGTGGGAAGGAGAGGCGGGCAGGCAGGCAGCGCCCGGCCAAGTTGTCCGTCCGCGGAGTTTCTGTTACATCTGGGTCGCCCGGCGCTGGAACGCCTGACCGGGGGCTCAGCTCTGTAACGAAGATGGATCGCCGTCAGGAAATAGGCACAAACGATCGGAGGAGAACTTCCGATGGGGTGGTTTTCACACTGGCCGGGGAGCCTCAAAGAGAAATATGCCCAAGCTTTGAGATTCGGAAATCTATTGTGGGTCATAATGTCTGCGATGTGAGCGGGTTCGTGGAAGAGTAGGAAATAATTTGGCATTTAAATAGGCTCCGTATGGACACCGGACTCTAAAATTTAAAATGGCAACAAGTTTTCAGTGTGTACGTAGGTCTCGCTCGCTTCTTGTAGTTTATACAAAATTTGGGTTCAGCATTGAGCTGAAAAGCACAATTAGCGTGATCATTAATAATAATTATATTAAAATAGAAGTACCAGGGTAGTAGTAGTATACTTATTCTTAGTTGGCATTTTAAAACACGTGTTAATATAAAAATTTTTTTGTTTATCATTGAGAGAGACAGAAAATGGATGTTAAGCTTTATCGGATCACTTTAAAATGTATAATGACAAAACAGTTGTCAGAGTCAGAATCTTCTCTACGGACCCGTGTTAAGGAAGGGAGCAATATTTCTCGGTGACTAATAGTCCGTGTGACTAAAATGCCGGACAAGATTTTTCAGGTCCTAGGGTGTATCCAGGGAAGATAAAGCACAGGAATAGTCAATCTGGTGGAATAAAATGGGTGTTGCTTTTCTCTCCAAACCCTCTTTAATAAAGCTGGTGAAAATTAATACTCACAGTGACCAACTTGTAGGTTGGGCTACGCATTCTCTGTTTTACGGTGTGTGCCCGGGAAGGAGCCAGTGTTGACCACAGACAGCAGTTAGATATTTTAATGTCAGGAACCAAATGGGTAAACGCAAAATGTCATTGTGTTTAGGTTTAAATTAGTTCTTAAATACCGACTAGTTAGCAATAAGATAATTTTATTACGTATGAAATAAATTTTTATAATTTTAAGATATAAATAGCATAGCTTATTCTGGTTCATGAATTTTTTTTTCTGATTTTAGTAGACACTTAAGGCACTGGTCACTTTTTGAACTAAGAGTTTATTCTGAAATGGAATCGTGGTTTTATATCCTATTATTCCACACCGATTTTTTTTTTTTTTTTATCCCAAGACTTTATTATAGAGAGGTTGGGTTTTTTGCCTTCGGTTGAGTCATTGGTTGTTTGCTAACTATGGAGGGATAAAGTAGTAGATGGAGTGTATTAACCCAAAAGAGACTTAAGTTTTGTTTTGTTTTTAAGATTTTTATTTATTTACTTGAGAGAGAGAATGAGAGAGGGAGAGAGAGAGAGCATGGGAGGGGGGATCAGAGACAGAAGCAGACTTCCTGTTGAGCAGGGAGCCGGAAGCGGGACTTGATCCTGGGACTACGGGATCGTGACCTGAGCTGAAGGCCGTCGCTTAACCAACTGAGCTGCCCACGCGCCCCAGAAAGAGGGGGTAACCTGTCGGAACCGAAAACTAACTTTTAATTGAAACAGGAATAATTTCTCATTTCAAAACTTGAAGAACGCTCTGTTTACTCATAAGCAGTTTTTAGAGCAAGCATTGTCAGTGTGCAGTTTAGCAAGATTTGTTGGACTTACATTGGTTTTTAGATTCTCGCCCCGTTGAACAAGGAGGCCGCCGCTCTCCTGTGTACGTCCAGTGCCGAGGGTCGGTAACCGGGACCAAGAGGCGCAGCCCCAGCCCGGAACAAGTGGTTTTGTGGAGACACCCACGCAGGGACCCCGGTGCCGGAGGGACGCAGGGGGCTGATGTGATGATGCTGGGGCGAGGGGGCCAGGAGGGGGCGACGCTGAGCGCTGCTTCCTTCCCCTTTAGGGAGGAGAGGGGTCTTCCATGGAGAAGGGGAAATGACCTTCCAAGGTCACACAACCCGCACATGGTTGGCCAGAATCCCCGCCCAGGCAGTTGTGTTGTTTTCTTTGGCATCTTTAAAAAAACAACAACACACTCATTTTAAAATAGAAATGTTGGCAGTTTGTAGAGCCTTTTGCCACAGGATTCTACTTGCGGTTTTTCCCGGTGCCTTATCGCGACATTCATTCTGTTTCATTGGCCCCTTGTGTGGGTGACAGTTGTGTGCCTGGGGTGCCACTTCTTTCTTTATTTGACGTGTGTCTGTCAGTTCCCCTCCCACACCGTGCCAGGCGGGGCGCTAACTCACCACCGGAAGCAAGCCCCGAGGCCCAGCCTTCCGAGTTTACAGCCCCCCGCGGGGCGGGTGGCCCAAGGAAACAAACCCATCCGATCGCCACCCTGATTAATAGTCCCAGTGGGCTCGATGGTTCTCTTCTATTAAATAAGCTAGTGTTTGCCGTTCATATGGTGAGTTATCCTAAGAAAGTTCAGGCCCGAGAGGAGCACACGGTTGAAATGTGCATAAACTTCTCTCTAGTAGGAGAGGGCGGCACCTGAACTTGGCGGCTGTAAATTTACTCCATGACTTAAACCCCGATCTTCCAGCGCCGTCGAGAACTGCCTGTGCTGGTGGTAGTGTTCTCCGTGCTGGCCGTGACGGTGGCCTGGCCACATCCGAGCGTGGAGCCCTTAAAATGGGGCCCATGCAACTCAGAAACTGGATTCTGGATTTTATTTCATGAGAGTTATTTCCAATTTCAATAGACACGTGTGTCTGTGGCTGCTGTCGTGACCGCGCGGGTCTAGACTGTGGTCAGCACTGGTTGGGAGAACAGCCGGCATACCCTGGAGGCGTCGCAGGTTCTGTTCCAGGCCCCGCAGGAAGGCTCCTGTCACCCTAAGTAAGTCTAGCGAACTTTCTGGTTTCCCACTGCCTCTCGAAGTCACTTTTATACCCTGCTCCAGTCCATTAAGTGTCCGACAAAAACAGTGCACGTATCTCCATTTAAAAATACTTCGTTGCTGAAGAGTGCGAACCATCGCCTGAGCTCTCCGCAGGCCGTCGTCACGGATCACAGATCACTGTCACAAACGTAATAGTAACGAGCGAGGCTGGTATCCTGCAAGAATGATCCACCTCGGACCCAGAGGTGCAAAGTGAGCAAAACACTGTTGGAAAAATGACGCCCACAGACCTGCCCGATGCAGGGTCGCCACAGACCTTCAGTTTGTGAAAAACACGGTATCTGTGAGGCGCAATAAAATGAAGGGTGCCTGTAAATCAGTATTCGGGGCTGTGAAAGCAGGCATGGGCAGTAAGTAAATGAATAGGCCTGCCTGGGTCCCAGTAAAGCTGTATTTACAAAACAAGTGGCACGCTAGATGTGGCCCTTGGGACCCAGTTTGTTCACCCCGGTTCTAGACCATTCAGTGAGTTTTTGAACGGCCTGTTCATGTAGTAAATCGTGTGTTACTTCCAGACCTGGGTAAGGCAGGAATAGCCAAGCCAAAAGATGCTAAGGGCCGGAGAGGAGCAAGCTTTTGACCCCTTTCCTGCTGCGTGATTCCGGCCTCCAGAGAGTGACGTGCTTGCATCTTGTTTTAGTTGTTCGTAAACTCCGCTGAGGAGTCTGCATCTGAAGGACTGAGACGTAGCCGTGGCCCCGTGGGGCGCTGAGGACCAAATGATGCCTTTCGTGGGGACCCGTTTTCCTGGGATGTTGAGGTCTAACTGCAGAAGTTTGTTCCTCCCGAGCAAACCGGGCCAGAGGCAGTGAGCCAGTCAGACCCCACCCTGTCCTCACACCCGTGCGGGCAGGTGGCCTGCCAGACGCCGCCCCCTCCCGCGTGATGTGATCACAGTGAGGATCGCGCCCGGCGGCATCCAGGGGTCACCAAAAATAAAAGACCTCTCGAAAGTCAGACCCGGGAACCCTGTCTGCCCAGCGCCTCAGATCAGCCCGGGGATTCTGCGTCACAGACATCTGGGTGTTGTGCACCTGTCCTTCTCTCTGAGGTGGCTTTTCAGAAATACGCCTTGAAAGCTCACCCGGAGCGACCCCGTGCGTCATGCCGTTTCTTTCGTCTTCCCCAGGGGGTGAGGAAGGTAACCGAAGTTGAGGAGCTCCCTCGGGGTCGGGGTGTTGGCGTCTAGTCCCCACGCTTTCTGTTCCTCAGTCTTCCCTTGAACTTGGGTATAATGTCTTCCAGGGGTTTTCCGATCACGACTCCTGCTCTGCAGCAAAAGCTAACCTCCCAGAATTTTTTCGCTAAAATACGAAGAATGAGAGAAAAATAAAGACACGAGGTTGACAACCAGGAAGAGGGTGTGTGTTTTTCAACCTTGGACGAGGGCAGACTCCTCGCAGGCCAGGTGGTTGGGGCGGGTCCGCCTTCTCGTGTGGCTTCTGGTTCCGTACGTCCCATCCGGTTGCAGAGTGGCGCCCTTCGAAGCAGGAGGCGCTCTGCCGAGCGGAAGGAGCTTTCGAGAACACGGACAGGTTCCTGCCAGCATCCCTGCCTGCGAGGTGAGCAAGCCGGACACATGCAGCGTCTCCCCTCCCCAGGGTCGCCAGGGCCCCTGCCCGTCGCGTCGGCCACACGTCCCCCAGCGGCTGCCCGTGACCGTCCCAGGAGGAGAGGCAGCGTCCATGGAGTGTGCGAGGCTAGACCCACATCCTCCGTGGATCCGTTGCGCATTGTGAGGTGTCTCCCGCTCTGTCCTACAACAGGGAGCCTCTGGCCCCGGGGCCGCAGAGAACGGAAGAGTCGGAGTCGGAGACGCACTCTCCCCTCTGCCCCACGTCGGGGTGACTGGTGTTTTAAAGCTTCCACATCCACGTCCCTTCTGTCTTCCGAGTGTAACGGGTTCGAGGCCTAGAGTTCAGAACTCGTCTCTGGGAGCCTAGTGCACCGCACCCGTCTGTTCTCAGCGCGACCGTCCCCCTCCCCACGGTCCCGTTTCACCCCCTCATCTGCCAGGTGTAGATGGTGCGCTTCCTCTTCTGGCCTCCACTGATCGCAAGCTTCCTGAGGAAGGTCACGGTCATGACCTCTGGCATCATCCCTAGAGTGTAAGCACTCGGTCAGTGTTGGCGGATTGAACAGAAAAAGCTGCTTCTCTGAAGGGACTGTTCAGATACTGTTGATTTGGTGTATTTTCTAGCTAATTACTTGATCAGTCAAATAGTATTTGGCAGGCTCGTGAGAAGCTGTCCAACGGAGCTGGTTAAGGACTCAGGTCACCTCTGCTGGGCCTGGCTTCAGACAGAACCTCTTCCCTAGCAGACAGAAGTAGGACCACCAAGCAGGTGGATACGTGGAACATTCCAGAACAGGGTGATTAGTTTCTCTCGCTAACGTCCTGGGGGACCTCTTTTCTTCTCATCCTGGAAGGACACTGACTGGAGTCTGTGAGGACAGAGAATTAGAGCCGGGTGACATCTGGTTTTGCTTTTGGCCCTTGAATTGTTCATAAATCAAAAGCTCTTCTATTTAAAAAAAATAAATAAACAAAGACCTAACAAACACAGTACGTGAATCTGTATCAGATCTTTGTTCTAAAACAATAAAACCAAAACCTGTAGAAGACATTTTGGGGGCAATTGGAGAAAGTTGAGAGCAGAAGGACACGGGGTGCTTGAATCAACTGTGAGTTTTCTGGGCGCAGGGAAAGTGTGGGGACGTCGTCGGCACGGTCCTCCTTCTTGGGGACCGGAGATGGATGACTTAGCGGTGCGGTGCAATGGGCTCTGCAGCTTTCTCAAAATAATACAGAGAAAATTTACCGTAAAGCAAATACGCTAAACTAGGAAGCCCTCTTGAATCTGGGGAAGTGGCGTCCAGGGGTTCATTCGACTTCTACGTGGGTTCCAGCTGTTTCGTACGATTAGAAGGATCCTGAAAGTGTTCTGCTTTAGAACAGATGTACAGAGGAAATTCAAGTATTCAGAAGTTGTTTCTTCAACAGTGAGCGGTGGTCTTTGTGTTCAAGTGTTGGCTTTTCCTCTTCTTGCCTCTATGCCACTGTTGACACATCAGTGGCTGCCGGTGAAATAATCCGGGGAGGGTTCGGCCGGCGCAGGTGGGGCAGTGCTGAAGACGCCACGGGCACAGCTCCGAAGTCGCGTTGCCACACGGACAGCAGCGCCGTCTCCCCAGACAGTATTTGGGGGTGTACACCTTTTTTGATGTTCATTGGCATGTTTATTGGTCTTTTAAAGCGGAACAGCCTTTCAGGCACCCTCTCAGATAAAACCAGGGCTCCCTCTGAACGGGAGAGGCAGGGGTGCTCTGAGCTCCCCACTCCCCACCCCTGTACTGGCCGGCAGAGCCATCCTGGGCAAGTTGGCTCCCTCTGTGCCTGGAAATGGGAATCAGGTGCCCTGCCTCTCCGGGTCTTATGAGGGTAAAAGGAACAGAACATAGGAAGTGCTTAAAATGCAGCCTGAAGCCTTGCGAGGCTCCCCACAACTTGTCACCCCTTTGCTACGTGGACTTCAGAGCCCAGCACCTTAACCACACTTTTTTTCCCCTTCCGCTGTTACCTCTGTTGGTTCATCTTGAAACGTATCTGTTTCTCCCTCCCTCCCCCGCTCACCAAGCCTTTTCTCCTCGCACAGCTGGCTTTGCCATTTCAGCACCCTGAAGAAACGAGCATCGTTGGTAATTCTGGAGTGTGGACTGTGTCCCACTTCGACCGGGTATAGAAGTACCCGGTAAGATGGTGGCACACTCCCCCGTGGTGGCCTCGCTGGTCCCTGTGCTCGGTGCTGCAGCTCTCTTGGGTCAGGTCTGCTCAGTGAAACAGGAGACCGGCGTTTGTTTACTTTCCTCCCCTCCCTCTGTTGTTAATGCTTTTGAAGAAGGTCTTTCAAGAACGTTCTGGAAGAATGCTATTTTCAGAGTCAGAGGTACATGATCTGTGATTAGGCCCATACAGGGTGACTTCCCTTGTCATTCCCCTTTACTTTTCTTTCTAAAGATTGTATTTATTTGAGAGAGAGAGAGAGAGAGAGAGAAAGGAAGGAAGGAAGCACACGCACAAGCAGGGGAAGCAGGAGAGGTGGAGGGAGAAGCAGACTCCCTACTGAGCAGGGAGCCCAATGCAGGACTCGATCCCAGGACCCAGGGATCATGAGCTGAGCCGAAAGCAGAGGCTTAACTGACTGAGTCCCCCAGGCCCACTCCTGCTCCCTGTAGTTGTGTTTAAATGCAGGCGTGGCTTCTGATGCTCTGGAAATTCGACTTTTGAAAGTTTACTGTCTGGTTGTCAAATCCCAGATACATTAAATTCCTCTGAATTCCTTTTTTGTGTTGAGATTTTTTTTAAGATGTATTTATTTGAGGGAGAGAGAGGGAGGGGGAAGGACAGAGGGAGAGGGAGAGGGAGAGCGAACCTACAAGCAGACCACGCTGAACACGGAACCACTCGGACCAGGCTTGATGCCAGGACCCTGCGGTCAGGACCGGAGCTGAGCTGAGCCCTCTGGCTCGCTGGAGCCGGGGGGCTTGTCTCCGAACTGAACAGCTGTATGAGTTACAAGCTGAACTAGCCTCTTTTTTCAGGATCGACATTTTTACTTGAAAAAACAAAAAGGCGGGCACGTTGTCTCAAAAAGTAATGAACTGAGTCAGCCGATTTAAAGGAGACAACGGTGACATCGTTTGTTACCCATGACAAAACTTTAGCTTGCAGGCAAAAATCTGAATTTTGGAAAACTTGTACCTGCCAACGGAAGCTTGACAGCTCCTCATGCTGACGATCCTGGTAATATTAACAAGTGGAGCTTCTCGCTGTGTTCCATGGACGGTCTGCGTGACCCCACCCGGGTTCCAGATGAGCAGGAAGTGATGTCACCGACACGTATAGGCAGAAGAGACATTCAAAGTGTAGGACCTACCACGGGGTCCAGACGTAAAATATCCACCAATAGAGGTTCAGCTTCTGTTCTGCAACTGATTTTCGAGAAACTACCACTTGTTGAATATTAGCGTAGAATCAAAGAGGAATATCCACAATTTTTTGAAAAACTCATCAAAATGCCTCCTTTCAAATAAACATGTCTGTGTGGGCATGGGCTTTTTTTTCCCCCATATACCTCAGCCAAAGCGGCAGATCAGACAAATGGAATACAGAAGCAGAAATGCAACTCTTTCTGTCCTCTGTTGAGTTAGATATTAAAGAGATATGCAGAAATGTAAAACTGTACCATTCTTTTTGCTGATTTGGGGGAGGGGTTATTTTCATAATAAGTAGGTTCACACAAAACGAGCCTATTCTTGCTGCTTTAAATGAATTAGTAAATACTTTAAACATTCTGAGGGCACTGGGGTGGCTCAGTCAGTTAAGTGTCCAACTCTTGATTTCAACTCAGGTCCTGGTCTCAGGGTTGTGAGATCGAGCCCCACATCGGACTCCATGGTGGGCGTGGAGCCTGCTTGGGATTCCCTCTCACCCTCGCCCTCTGCCCCTGCCCACTCCTGTCTCTTTCTCTTTCTCTTTCTTAAAAACAGTATTTATATTTTATATATATATATTTGTATTTTATAAGCATCCTCTAACCTGGTCAGTATCGGCAGCGGTAACCCACATAATCCAAGATTTCTAGGGCCCTGTGGACTTCTTAGAGTGTACGTGGGTCCTGCCACCCAAAAAATTAGAAGCCACTGGCCTAGGAAATCTCTCCTCCTTGGGCTGGATGTGACCAAGCGTCTGTATTTTTTTCTTTCCCCCCTGCCCCAAGAAAAAATCCAAATGAAAGTCAGGCAGCTGGTAACGAGAACGGGTCTCTCAGGCCACAGTGACAGGGCGCCGTCTGTGCCCCAGGCCTGCTCCACGGGTGGTGAACTCACCCCAGGACACGGAGCCTCCCTTCCCACCTTAGTCCGCTTCCTTGTATCTTTTTTTAAAAAATCTTTTTAAAAAAATCCATATGTGAATATAGCCACTTTAAAAATTTGTTTTACTTACAAATCTAAAATTCTCCCTGGACTGAGCCCCCCCCGAATCAGCCTCCTTGCTTTCCTGTTGGGTTCGCTGTGTAATATTCCTGACGTGCGTGCACGTTCACATACATAATGTTTGTTCGGATTCACGGAAAGTGTAAAGTACTTTTGGTTTACTTAAGAGAAAGATGGACATGAGAGCCGTTTTAGAAACGTACCCTTTCCACAGGTTTTTAGTGTCCGCGGTGCTGTGATGCCCCGAGGTAACATCGTTACGTTATATTATCCTGTATAGACTCTAAGTGTGGTCTCCCTCTCCCGTGTCTTCCCGCTAATTGGGCTTAACCTCTTGGACCAGGTGGGCCCCTGGGAGGACCACCCGCGGAGTTCCTGCCACATGCGGGGACCATCCCAGGGGCTGTCAGAGGCCCCTGACGCCCTCAGGCTGACGAGAGAGAAGCTCCGTGCTAGTATGGGCGTCAGAACCCATCCCCCGAGCACACCTGACCAGTGAGTTCAAGGCCGGAAGAAACCTCAAACCCTCAGCCTAGAACCTGGGCTGCTCCTGCCATGCCAGGCTGCCAGAAACATGGCTTCTTGCTTCTCCACGCTTGAGACCTGGTCCCAAGGAGACATTTTACTTTAGAAAGCATTGCTGAGGGCGCCTGGGTGGCTCAGTGGGTTAAAGCCGCTGCCTTCGGCTCAGGTCATGATCCCAGGGTCCTGGGATCGAGGCCCGCATCGGGCTCTCTGCTCAGCAGGGAGCCTGCTTCCTCCTCTCTCCTCTCTCTCTGCCTGCCTCTCTGCCTACTTGTAATCTCTCTCTCTGTGTCANAAAAAAAAAAAAAAGAAAGCATTGCTGACCCTCCTGTGCTCGTTCTTAAAATATTTCAGTAGAAGTTGGAAACATGAAGGTCTTGTAATTTTACCGGCCCTCCTGTTCCTACCAGAACCCGGAGCCCTCAGATCCATGGTCAGGGTCTGGCAGTCATTTGCTGGGGTCCTTGACCCCTCCGTACCTTCCTGAGTCTGCAGATACCTTAGTTTAAAGGTGCATTAAAGATGCACCTGGCCGGCTCTCAGGGGGAGCGTGTGACTCTTGATCTCGGGGTCCTGAGTCAGAGCCCCATGTTGGGTGTAGAGATGACTTAAAAATAGATATGCTTCTGATTAAATTACTTACATTCAAGGGAATTGAAGGAAAGGTGCTTAGATTTGTGTTCGTCTGGTATCCCTGAGGAGAAAAACATGTCATGAGAAAGAGCAAGTGCCCTCTTTTACTTTATCCTTAGGAGAAATGCTTTGCCTTAGAAAACTCATGTGGCTGTCTAGTGAGAAAGGGTTTTTTAAAACTCGAATAAATCCATTTTTCCTCTTTGCAGTAAGGTCAGTCACAAATGACATTTCATTGGAAAGGGATTAATCTGGGGCGCCTGGGTGGCTCAGTCCGTTAAGCCTCTGCCTTCGGCTCAGGTCATGATCTCAGGGTCCTGGGATCGAGCCCCACATCAGGCTGTCTGCTCTGCAGAGAGCCTGCTTCTCCCTCTCTCTCTCTGCCCTCCTCTCTGCCTACTTGTGCTCTCTCTCTCTCTCAAATAAATAAATAAAATCTTTTTTAAAAAAAGAAAGAAAAGAAAAGGGATTAATCTTAAAGGGTTAACTGAAATTTGTGTTTTAAGCCAAGTTACGTTTAGGATGCCCTGAAATTCTTACCTCCTTGTCCCAGACCCCTGCTTCCTCCCCTAAAGTAGTCCTTTCTCCTGTGTGTCCTTTGTTTTCCAGATGAGGCCTTCACAAACTGACCTCCTAAGGCCTCACTTCCTCTCTGGTGGACTTTTCTAATTCAAACACTACAATATCAGTAGCTCGAATCCTGTAAGTCTTCTAAAATGTTGTGCGTCGGCTACACGTAAACACATATCAAAATATTCATCTTGAAGATTTTTTGGCATTTAATTTTGATCTGAGTTGTAATTCTCCATATTCAATTAACTGAATATGGTTTGTCCTGCCTACATAGGTTGGAAAACCACCTTTTGATGGGTTGCGTGCGTTGGAGTGTGCGTGTGCACACACGCGTGTTTCTTTAAAGCCAAATATCAACCTGTAAAAACCAGTGCAGTCAGTAGTCTTGTTCATTAGTACAGGGCTTGATCGTTTGCTTGTGTGACCTTTTTCTCTATTTGAAAAAACGGAGAGCCTCCTTTTGAGTGAAATAGAAGCGAGCCCCGGAGCCCCCCCAGATAATTTTCTCCACCAGGCTTCACTTCTGAATATTCAAACAATGACAACAAAGGGAAGTTTTTTTTTTTTTTTTTAAAGATTTTATTTATTCATTTGACACAGAGAGATTACAAGTAGGCAGAGAGGCAGGCAGAGAGAGAGGAGAGAGGAGGAAGCAGGCTCCCTGCTGAGCAGAGAGCCCGATGTGGGCCTCGATCCCAGGACCCTGGGATCATGACCTGAGCGGAAGGCAGCGGCTTTAACCCACTGAGCCACCCAGGCGCCCAACAAAGGGAAGTTTAAGCAGGGTGTTCAGGATCCTTTGGCAGAAGACGGAGACGTCTCAGCCAGCGGACAGCCCTCGCTCTGGCACCCAGAGAAAGCAGGACCTGCTCCCGGTGTCCCTATTTATGGCAGGCGCACACCCTGCCGAGGCGCGGCGGCCCCGGAGCTGGTGCGAGTCCGGCGGCCGCCCTCCCTGCAGGCTTCCTGGTCTACCGTCCGGGGCACCGAGCACTACAGTCGTTCACTTCTTCCAGGGCCTTCCAGCACGGTGGAGCCGTGAGAGCAGACGGCTGGGGCTGACGAGCTTACCAGGAGCAGCTCCGACCACAGGCAGCCGTGCAGTGGGTGGACACGCAGACTCACTGTGTGTCATTAGCACCCAGGAAACTGTCATCTTCAAAGCTCCTCGCATGTGTTCATTACCGTCCTCTTCCCTGCGAGGCCGCAGAGAGGTATTATTAGTCCCCCCTTCAGAGCAGAGGACACCTGCGTAGAAAGGCTCCCCGCCTTGCTTGAGGTCCCACGGGGAGCCGGGGACAGGCCGGGGGAGCGCTCGGGGCCTCTGACTCACCGTCCTGGCTCCCGCACGCCCCCGGATGCGCCCTGGGGCTGCCCTCGCAGGTTCCTCTGCCGCCGGGACCCGTCGCCACGGTGCTTTCTGCTCTCGGGTTCGGAGCGTGGCGGAGCGTGCGGGGCTGCGGCCGCCAGCTCGGTTGATGTTTCTGGAGTCGTCTAGAAAAGAGACGCAGATTCTGGGTCCTGAGGGCAAGGCCATACCTCGGGGGGTTGCGGGTGTGCATGGAGTTGAACCCTGGGGAGCCTCTGGGGGTGCTCACGTGCCCTCGCCCACTCGCCCCTCAGCCTGGCCCGGAGCTCCTGTGACGGGCGTCCACTTGGCTTAAGGACCTCGGGCCTCCTCGGAGACTCACGTGGGATGTTGCAAGTTCAGCAGAGCTGACGGGAGGGCTTTTAGTGCCGAACGTGAACTCACTGCTGGTGAAGACGCCTCATGAGTGATTTTTACAATTGAGTACGAAATTAGATACATCCTTCTACTGGTGGTAACGTAGCATGAAGGTCTGGAGGGGGAGAGGCAGCTTTTAGCTGAAAACTTAGTACAGGCATCCGTCCAAGGGGAAACAGTAGTAAAGACAACTATTTCTCGATGACGTATACAGTCGAGGGGATGTTTACATTGTAGTAGAACACAGTCTATGAACTCGAGTTCCTCATTTTCATAAAGCTCTGCAAATGTTTCCTTCCTCATTCTTGGCTTTCAAGTACTCAGTGTGTGCACTTGTTGATTTAAGCGTCAGTCGCATTCGGCCCTGCATTCTTTGTTGTGCCGAATGAGGTTCAAGACTAAAAATGGTTCGTTAATGGAGTTCATTTCAAAGGGAGGAAACCCTGATGGACTAACACCTAACACCGAGAGAAGAGCAAAATGTCATCTTGACCTTCTGCCTCATGGCCACCTAAAGCTTTGCTTCGTTCCTTTGGCACATATTTAGCAGTTTCTAACCCCAGGTGGTCGGCGGGATGCTGGGCACTGGAGGCGCCTGGCCAGGCACCCAGGAGGGCGAGCGGGCCCTGTGCACAGGGCGAGGCCTCCCCAGAGAAGCGACACTCGGTAAGCCCCTTGGTGGTCCGTGGACGCCGCTGGGGACCGGAGATTAGTTCGCGCACTAGAGAGTGTGTTGGGATGGGGTGTGGTGACAGGTGAGAGAAACCTGAGGAAGGGGCTTCCTTCTGGACCGGTTGGTGGAGGGCCTCAGGGTGACGGAGGGGAAAGTCAAGTTCACGGTGGTGCGGCCCACCACTCTTGCCGGCCCACGACGGAGGGAGGGCTCAGGTGCGTTCCTGTGGCTCCACAGCGAAGCTCAAAGGGTAGACAAACTAAAAGCGATACTTCAGTGAGGAAATCAGGGTTTTCACCATGAGAGAGAGAGTGTGTGTGTGTATTTGAACCGTGCGAAGGTATAACCTATTCAGAAAGTTAAGAGAAGGCATAGTATTAAAAGTGGGAGACAGATCCTAATTACTGATCTTCACAGTCGGAAACTGGGGCTGCTGTTTCTCTGTGCCTTTGAAGTTACTGCCTTGCTTTCAGTCTGTTCACTGGAAAGCCAAGATCGTGGATTTGCGTTGAGACTTGACCAGAATTGAGCTCTGCTGGTCCTTCTCCGCGCGTGCACACTCTCCGGCCTGGCCCAGCCTGTCTGAGCGGAGCCCCTGGCTCGTGAGAACGCAGAGCACAGGGGGGCGGGTGGATGGGGCAGGTCAGCCACCCCTCGACTTCCCCCCCGGGGCCCCACTCACGTCCTGTCGTGCTGGTTGGACTGACCGTTCGTTATCACGTCTCGTTAGGTGAGTGAACCGGTTTTGCTGTATTTCAGATCTTGTCAGCATGCGGTCAGCCCTGTTCCTTTCTTACGTGTGAAATGGCGAAGCTGTCAAAACCGTATCTGCTGAAAACCAGGCGTGCAGTGTTCTCTTCAGAAGTTTCTGGGGCAGGTGGGGAAATTCGAGAGGGAAGTCGGGGAAGGTGGGGCCCACTGGCTTCGGTTTTCCTGGTGGCGGCAGAGGGGAGAGGGGAGGCTCTGCCCAAACTGCGGGGCGAACCAGTGAGGAGGGACGCGTGAGGAATGCAGAGCTGCTGACCAAACCCTGGCGATGTGGGGCGGGGCCTGATGGGCCCAGGCCAGGGTGACCGTCATGACTTTGCCACCGCAGTCTTTGCGTGTCTGGACAGCGGTCCCTCATCACAGATGCGCTTTGCCAGTATTTTCTTCCAGTCTGTAGGGCGTCTTTTCACTTTCTTGATGATCTCATTTCTAGCTCAGGGGTTTCTAATTTGGGTGAAGTCCGGTTTATCTGATTTGTCTTTTGCTGCTTATGGTTTTGTGCTAAGATCTAAGAAACCACTGCCTAATCCAAAGATTTGCTCCTATGTTTTCTTCTAAGAGTTTGGGGATCTTAGTTGGCCTTTGATCCGTTTCGAGTTAATTTTTGTGTATGGTAGTAGGTGAGCGGGTATCTGATGTTCCCAGCACCCTTTGCTGAAAGGATTGTCCTTTCCCCTACTGAGTGGACTTGGCATGCTTGTTAAAAACCAGTGGACCATAATGTGCGGGTTTATTTCTGGACTCTGTTCCGTTCTGTTGGTCTACATGTCTGTAGCCTTGATTGCTGTAGCTTTGTCAGTACTTGTAAAATCAGGAAGTGGGAGTCCTCCAGTTTGGTTCTTCTTTTTCAGAATTGTTCTGCAGTCAGGGTCCCCTGTGTTTCCACATGAATTTTAGAACCGGTGTGTTTACCCTCCTGGCCTCTCTGCAGCCCTAGCTCTAGCCTGGATCAAGGTCTTGCTGTCCGGACTCGCCCCGGCAGCTCCTCTGACTCTGAGCGGGGAGAGCCCACTCTGGCCAGTCTGGGGCCTTGGCCGTGGCTCGGTCTACCAAGAACCCCCAAGGTGTTGAAGTTCCTCAAGTCTCAGGTTTTGTCCTAACAAGCCATTTGAATTTTGTATTTCATTTTGTAATTATCATCATTACTGTAAAAGCGTTTAGCGTGATTTCACCGCGTTGTCAGACCGATGCTCCAGGAAGCGTGGCGTGTTGATCCTGTGCCTTCATGCACCCCCAGAATGCCTGCCCAGTGTCAAAGGCCAGGTTGCGGAGAACCCACCAGTCAGAGCTCCTGTATTTATTTGTCGAGGTTGTTGCCTTGGCTGCGCGCTGTGTAACCGCTCCAGACCACAGACTGGCATCCGTCCACACTGGGTGAAGTGGCGTTCCCTGACTTACGGCATGTTGGTGTCTCTTTGATTCTTGAGCTTAGATTTGGATCTTGTCATCCCTAACCACCAAAAAGATTTCATCCTCAGAGGAAGGAATCCTCTTGGTTCCTTAGGCTCTCTTGGTGGGGGCACTTACCTCTGGCAGGGAGCACGGGTAGTTAACTACATTCAGGATGGTGGTCCAGGATCGGTCATTTCCAAAGGCCTGTGCTCCTCTGTGCCAAGGGCAAAAATCAGGGTGATGCAATGTGGGTTTTTTTATAAAACCAAATTTATTCAATTTACAGGACTCTCCTTCATTCTAAGATTGTCCTTTGTGCTATTAAAATCTTTTCTGCTGTGGACTTTTTTTTTAATGTCCCTATTTGTCAACTAGGATGGTAAGCCAATGTCCGTGTTCAAGATTCTTTGTCAGATTTTCCTGGTTTGTGACATCCTAACTCTAGAACATCATTCTAAGCCACAAATCCCAGGTTTTTACCTTGTTTATATTGGGAATTACCACATAATATTAGGCAGTTCATGTAACTTAAATGCTCATTGTGTTCTTTTATAGGAAATGTCCAGACTAGGCAAATCCACAGAGACAGAAAGCAGGTTAGAGGTTGCCAGGGCCCGGGAGGGGAGTGAGGTGTGACTGTGGGAAAGGGC